>PVJI01005953.1:0-91354 GCA_004026765.1 Micronycteris hirsuta
TCTCTAAGAAGCATTACCTATATCATACAAATTTCAATTAGTAGTAGTTTTATTATTATTTAATACTAATAAATTGTTAAACACAAATAAAGTCCTTGCTTCCTCTGTCTATGCAAACATGTGAACCTCCAAAATGGGATTATCTCATGTTCTGCATTTTTTATGCAGGGCTTTACTTCTGTGTGAAGACTTTATCTTCCATATAAAACTATTGATGGGTCTAAAGGCTCCGAATTCACTAAAGAACTCTCAGTGATATTTTATCCACACAAGCAATAATGATTTATCTTTTTTAACTGATCTTTTATTATAAAGATTTTATTTATTTATTTTAGAGAGGGAAAGGGAGGGAAAGAAACATCAATGTGTGGTTGCCTCTCTTGTGCCCCCTACCGGAGACCTGGTCAGCAACCCAGGCATGTGCCCTAGACTAGGAATTGAACCAGCGACCCTGCTGATTCACAGGCCAGCACTCAATCCACTGAGCCACACCAACTATGGCTGATTTCTTTATTTTCATACTCCTTTTTAAGCTTAGCAATCATCTGAACTTCAGTAGATAAACTTCACAGCTACCAATTATTGGACTAAGAATGCTGATTTTAACTCAGCCATTCCATCTCACTTTATACTATTATCAATATCCGTTAATCTAAATGTCTTTTGATTCTGTCTCCAAAGACATAAGAAAAAAACACTTATATTATGCCTGAAATTTTGATTTAAAAAATAGTGTCCTCCATACCAAGTAGAAATGACCATTGTTGTAGGAAACAACAGAACTCTACCCTTTTGCAATGTCTGCCTGACAGGGAATAACAGGCTTCATAAACATCAAAGGCTATACAGAGCTAAAGAGAAGTCTCATAATGCCTTTTAAGTCCTTTATCTTTCTTTTTCAAACCTGCAGTGTGTAAGTATTCATTTTATGCAACTTGCATTCAGATTTCTGCTGTTCAAGCAGAAAAATGTCTTTCATCAATTTTACATTCTTTAAATATTTTCTAATCCTCTACATATAGGTTAGAGTGAGTGAGCAGCCATTTAAGCAGATCGAAATATTCCTCCTGATACCTGGACTTAAGCAAACTATTTAGACTGTAAGCAACAAAAATGCAATTGTGCAAATATATACATAAAAAGAATTTATTACTAAGATACAGCGGTTTTTGTTGACTCTGTGACCTGTTAGATCTGAGAAGGATCCAGAAGAAGTTGGAAATTACCCATAGGCTGTTAAGAGACCAAATCACTTTATATTTTAATTAATTGTTTAATTTATTTTAATGACTTTTTTTATTGTTGTTCACGTACAGTTGTCTCCATTTCCCGCCACCATTCTCCCCCACCCCAGTCATCCCCACTTCCCACTCTTGATCCTACCCCCCTTTGGTTTTGTCCATATGTCCTTTATACATATTCCAGAAAACCCTTCCCCCTACCCCCCCCCAATATCTCCTCCCACCTCCCCTCTGGTTACTGTCAGTTTGTTCTTAATTTCAATGTCTCTGGTTATATTTTGCTTGCTTGTTCATTTTGTTGAGCCTATATAGGTGAGATCATATGGTATTTTTTTCCACTGCCTGGCTTATTTCACTTAGCATAATGCTCTCCAGTTCCACCCATGCTGTCATGAAGAGCAGGTGCTCCTTCTCTCTTTCTGCGTAGTACTCCATCATATAAATGTACCATAGTTTTTTGATCCATTCATTTACCGATGAGAACTTAGGTTCCTTCCAGCACTTGGCTATTATAAATTGTGCTGCTATGAACATTGGGGTGCATTGGTTCTTTGGAATTGGTATTTCAGGGTTCTTAGGGTATAATTCCAGCAGTGGAATTGTCGGGTCAAAGGCAGTTCTATTTTTAGTTTTCTGAGGAAATTCCATTCTGTTTTCCACAGTGGCTTCACTAGTCTGCATTCCTACCAACAGTGTACTAGGCTTCCCTTTTCTCCACATCCTCTCCAACACTTGTTGTTTGCTGATTTGTTTATGATTGCCATTCTCACCTATGTGAAGTGATATCTCATTGTGGTTTTAATTTGCATCTCTCTGATGGCTAGTGATGCTGAGCAACTTTTCATATGTCTCTGGACCCTCTGTATGTCCTCCTTGGTGAAGTGTCTGTTCAAGTCTTTTGCCCATTTTTTAATTGGGTTGTTTGTCTTCCTGGAGTGGAGTCGTGAGAGTCCTTTATATATTTTGGAGATCAAACCCTTGTCCAAGGTATCACTGGCAAATATGTTTTCACATACAGTTGGTTCTCTTTTCATTTTAATACTATTTTATTTAGCCATGCAGAAGCTTCTTATTTTGATGAGATCCCATTTGTTTATTCTTTCCTTTATGTCCCTTGCTTTAGGGGACATATCAGTGAAAATCTATGTGGAATATCTGAGATTTTCCTGTTGATGTTTTCCTCTAGGACTTTTATGGCATCACAACTTATACTTAAGTCTTTTGTCCACTCTGCATTTATTTTTGTGTATGATGTAAGTAGGTGTTCAAGTTTCATTTTTTTTCAGGTAGCTATCTAGATCTTCCAACACCATTTGTTAAAGAGGTGATTTTTACAAGAGACTAAATCACTTTAAATTCCATTATAAATTCTCAAAAGAGTGAAAACTCTATTGATCAGACTTAAGACAGATGCCCATTTATTGTCTAACCAATGATGGTGATAGGATAAGAACAGAGTATTAAAGGGAGTTTGGAGATCAATTCCTCTATGTGGAACCAACAATTCTTGGGAGCAGAGAGATAGCTATTCCATAAAGAGGAGAATCAATCCTGAGTTAAGCAGTTGGGACTTTCTGCCAGAATATGGAAGAAGTCAAGCTAAAAATGATTGGAGATTTTTATTTCTTCCTTTTGTTCCAAATTGTTTATTTGAGTTCTGGTTTCCTTCCTGCCACTGTTCGTTCTCTGAATATTTTGCTTTATTTCACTTTGGGTATCCTTCATTTGTTCCTTCATTTTGCGACCAAGCTCAATCAGTTCTGTGAGCATCTTGATTACCAGGGTTTTGAACTCTCCATCAGATATGTTGGCTATTTCCTCATTGCTTAGCTCTTTCTCTGGAGCTTTGATTTGTTCTAAACATCCAATTGGAACAGAATGAAGAAACAAGAATTCAAAAAAATGAGGAGAGGCTTAGGAACCTCTGGGACAACTTTAAACATTCCAATATCTGAATCATACAGGTGCCAGAGGAGAAGAACAAGAGCAAGAAGTTGAAAACTTATTTGAACAAATGATGAAAGAAAACTTTCCCAATATGACAAAGCAAATAGACTCCCAGGAAGTCCAGGAAGCCCAGATAGTCCCAAAGAAATTGGACCCAAAGAGGAACACATCAAGTCACATATATCATCATTAAGTTACCCAAGATTAAAGATAAAGAGAGAATCTTAAAAGCAGCAAGAGGAGAGAAGAGAGTTACCTACAAAGGAGTGCCCATAAGACTATCAGCTGATTTCTCAAAAGAAACCTTACAGGCAAGAAGGGGCTGGGAAGATGTATTTGAAGTCATGAGAGGCAAGTACCTACATCCAAGATTACTCTATCCAACAAAGCTATCATTTAGAATGGATGGGCAGATGAAGTGCTTCCCAGATAAGGTCAAGTTAAAGGAGTTCATCATCACCCAGCCCTTATTATATGAAATATTAAAGGGACTTATCTAAGAAATAGAAGATCAAAAACTATGAACAGTAAAATGACAGCAAACTCACAACTATCAATAACTAAACCTAAAAAAAAAAAAAGGAAAGAAAAACAATGAAAACAAAAACTAAGCAAACAACTAGACCAGGAACAGAATCAGAGAAATGGAGATCACATGGAGGGTTTTCAGTGGGAAGGGGAGGGGAAGGATTGGGGGGAAGGTACGTGGAATAAGAAACATAATTGGTAGGAATAAAATAGATGGGGAGAGGTTAAGAATGGTATAGGAAACAGAGAAATCAAAGAACGTTTATGTACAACCCATGGACATGAACGAGGGGGTAGGAATGCAGGAGGGTTGGGGATGCAGGGCAGAGGGGGCATAAAGGGGGGAAAATTGGGAAAACTGTAATAGCATAATCAATAAAATACTTTAAAAATGAAGAGAATATAATATAATTTCATAGAAGAAGTGGAGAGTAAAGATGTGAATAATCAATGTTTCTTAAAAAGAAGAAGAGAAAAAAGGGCACACTACAAACAATTGCTACCAAATCAAATTAATTAGGAACAATGAAAATATATCCTGAGATAAAAAAAGATCTGAGCTGGGAAGCAATAATTAAAAATAATGATTCTAACACATACTGATGAAAATCTTATGCAAAAAAATACCTTATGAATATTACAAGCTGGCTTTTAATTCTTTTATGAAATTTAGGTGCCAGAATCACTCTGAGAAACATCTAAAGGTTTTGAGTAGAAAATTTGAGGCAACTATAATTTAAAATAAACCAAGTTTTTTTTTTTCACATGTATAAACCAAGGAAAGATATTCTCCTTCCTTCCTATTGGGGAAAAAGTATTCTGACAACTGAGAGAACCTATTTCCACAGCCTATAACATTTGACACTTCTCACTTGGCAACTCTTTTGCTCATCATCCTTCAGAATCTGCTCAATGGCAGTTGCTTCCCTGGGCCCTCACACTAAAGCATGTTGCCATGTTATTGCCTCTTTCAAAGAACAAAATCATTTACTCTCATTGCACATTCCAGAATTTGTGTTTCTATTGATATATTCAGTTGTGTTCATCATTACATATCAATCTTCCATATCAGGTTATAAGACTCATGGGGCACAGGCCCAGTTCCTATTTTGTTAGCCACTGTATACACAGCACATAGTGCAGTGTCTGGCACATTGTACGCAGTAAATGGGAAAGGAAAAAGAGAAGGGAGTCATACTTCTCACCTGAATTGGTGGGGGGCAGGCAACAGGACAAAAGGAAAAGAGCAGAAAAAGGCAGTAGGGTAGAGTCTTAGGGAGGGTTGCTATAACAAAATACCACAAACTAGGGTCTTATAAACAAGAGAACTTCCTTTCTCACAGTTTTCCTAGAGTGCCAGCAGGCCTGGGTTCTGGCCATAACTTTTCTCCGAATCACAGACTGCACATTTTTTGTTGTTTTCTCCCACGGCAGGGCAAGCAAGCTCTCCAGTGACTTATAAATGTACTAGCCACAATCATAAAGTCTCTACTCTCATGACCTCATCCAAGCCTAATCACCATCCGAACAGTCCACCTCCTAATCCCATCACATTGTGGGAGAGTTTCAATACATGCGTTTTGGGGGGATGCACACATTCAGTCCCCAGATAGACTGGGCAAAGGGTCTAAGGAGGGGTCCCAAGAGCTCTGCTAGAAAAGGCCTCACTCACATCTGAATATGGGGTATCAATAGTTAGCGAAGGCTATGCAGAGTGGTTAAAAAAATGGATGAAGGTGTTTGTGAAAACATGGAGAGTAAAGGGGTGAAAAATGAGAATATATTTTTCTAATCTCCAATGAATATCCCCCTCTTTTAAATACATTTTTATTGAATAAGTAGAAATTGGTTATTTGTCTCAAAGAGAGATTTTTTTTTTAAGATTTTATTTATTTATTTTCAAAGAGAGGAGAAGGGAGGGAGAAAGAGCAATGTATGGTTGCCTCTCACATGGCCCTCACTGGGGACCTGGCCCACAACCCAGGCATGTGCCCCGACTGGGAATCGAACCGGGACCCTCTGGTTCCCAGCCCGCGCTCAATCCACTGAGCTACACCAGCCGGGCCAAAGAGAGATTTTTTAAATGATACATCTCTTAGGGTATTCTCTTCAAAGAGTTAACAGTGAAAGTTGTTTTTTTCTGTGGGGAAAAAAAAAGGTTTTCATATTATACCTGTTCTGAATCCAGCAAACAATAGCATCCTAAAAGCAGCAAATTCTCTCCAGCTCCTTTTGTAATGAGAGAGCTTTCACCAACCAAGTGGCCAGGACTGGGCTTTGCCCTCCACACCCCTACAGTTTCTCCGGCTGTTGAGGAATCCATTATTTGTTGAGATCACAGGATAGTGTGTCTATGTTTATATTTTAATTGTCACAGAATGTTGGCTTTGGGGCATCGCCCAAACCAGGACATTCAAACAGGGTTAGGCAAAGTCCCAAGGCACGAGTGACAGACAGTCCACTGCTAGGAGACTTTCCTGGGTGCTGTGCTGATGATTGTCAATGGAAGTTCAACATCCATAGTGAGAGATGAGCAACTAATATGGCTCTTCAATCTGGAAAACAGACAGTGTTAGCACAGGATGGTGGCTTGGTTCAGCTCTCAGCTGGGCACGAGCAGGTATGGCTCTTCCCCGGTGCCAATTCCAAGTGCTCCTTGAAGCCCCCTTGGGTTAGCACTCTGACCCCACACCACCCAACCCAGGCCGTGTTCTTCTAGCTTGGCTTTTCCGAAGTTTTTGTTCATTCAAGACTTAAAAGTCATCTCTCCCTTGCAAATTCCAGCATGTAATAATAAATTCAGTGTCTATAATTCCCATTAAAATTTTAAATATTTTAGTACATGTTTTTATTTATAAATATTATATATAGAATGTGAACCCAAGGAAAATAGACATATTTCAGAAGTAACATTATCAATCAGTGAGTAAATAATTATATGTAACAAATCAGTGTTATACATTTTGCTGTTTAAATTATTTATATGCATTTTTATATTTGTCAGCTTAATTTATTCATTTTTTGTTAAAATTTCCAATAGTTCTGGGTTTGTTAGTTTCTCCTTACAATTCTGCAAGTTTTACTGTATTAGCATGAAGCTTATGCTGTTGATTGCCTGCAAGTTCATGACTGGCATAACTCCCCATTGCCTGGATTTTGTTTTCATAATTAGACGGTAGTTTTTTATCCTAGTCATGTCTTAAATTTTATCTTGACAGACATTATTTTTGTTACACTGTTTTGTTTTTACTTAGCATTTGTTTTGTTTTTCATGCCTTTATTTTGACTCTTTCTATGAGGTGGTGTCTTAAGCGTATTTTTTGTCTTATGGAAGCAATCTATTTCTAATCCAATTATACACAGTGTGACTTTTAACAGGCAAGTTATTTATATTTTCTGTGAGTTTACTGGTGTTTATTTTTTATTAATAAAAAATGTTTCAATTACAGTTGACATACAATACTATGTTATTTTTCAAGTATACAATGTAATGATTAGAGATTTATAACTTACAAAGTGATCACCCCAGGGAGTCTCGTACTCATCTGACACCACAGTGGAGTTTGTTTCTATCACCTTATTTCTTGTTTGTGATCATCTTTCTTTTTCTTTATCACTGTAATTCTCTTTCTCTGTCTTCTGTTGGTTTTGTAAAATGTTCTATTTCCCCTCTTTAATTTGTTTTGCAATAAATTGTTTTTGCTTGTCTGTTTGGTTTTGGTCTCAGAGTTGTTTCATCTGGCCCCCTGGGGCCTTAATCTGGAGCTGGGTTCTAGTACCGGCAGCCAAATTGGGGACGTGGCAGATCACGGTCAGATGAGTGGCCCCATTGCCACAGCTCCTGGCCATGCACAGGTGTCCATGTCCCTGCTGTTCTCAGGCTTCAGCTCGTTTGGAACTCTATCCCCAAGAAAGGATTGGCAGAAGAATTTCACCTTCCTATCATAAGCTGGGGTGTCTCCCCAAGCATCTGTCATCTCTTACAAGAAAACTTTTAATGCTCTTTACCCGGAAGTAACCAAACCCTCCTGCAACTGCTGTCTACTTAACATTCACAGTGTAACGAAGTCTTGCCTTCTGCTCTGCTCAACAGTTTGCTTTTCTGTTCTGTTCCTTGGCTGTGGCAGTGCTTGTCTTATACTGAGCCCAGCTATGTCTCTCTATGTATTTTATTTTTTCCCTCTTGCTATATGATTGGTTAAAGATGCCATCTTGACCCAAAGACTCTATTCTCTTTATAATTCTATGATTATGGCCTAAGCATTTCCCTCTCCCTCAAGTCATCCCTTTTGATTCTCAAAAGACTATTTTGGAAGTCAGAAAGCTGAATGTTGACTGTTTCTTTTTTTCATTTCTTCTCTAATGATCTACTTATCCTCAAGGCAATGTAGAGGCCACTTACTGAGAAGGGGAAGGGTCATGATAAAAAGGAAATGCTAAAAAGTAAAATCTGAAAAATTGCTATTTTGAGATGTTTTCTATATATGTCCTTATTGAGGTATATGCTTCAAAGCCCAGCTTAAGCTACTCATGTGTGTATGGAATTAAACATGTCATTTTAGCGACAACTGCTTAGATTGAATTAGTGTAGCTTATTGACTTCTTTCAGCATTTTCTATTCCATCTTCTCTGTCAAGTACAGAAACTTAAGAGATGAGGAGGAAATGCCACATCCTTTAGGCCCTGCTGACTCTAAAAAGTGAGGAGCAGGGAGGAAAAGAGTTTGCCAAAATGGGAGCAAGAAGACATGATAAAAGTGAATTTATCCCCTGGGGACTATGAACACAGGACCAGTTCTTGGCTTTTGTGGGGTTGGATGAAGAGATAATACCTGAGTGAAAGATAGGGAACACTCAAATAGGTAAGGGAAGTAAGTAACTTAAAAAAAAATATCCTGATGTACTAAAATATACATTTTCTAAGCTGGCCACTCTGCTTACAGCCAAGATATGTTCATTTTCTATTCTCTTCTGGCTAACCTTTTATGAAACTCCTTTGTATTCCAGGACATGCTGAGTGCTCAGGTGAAACAGATTCTATGTGGATTTTAATACCTATGAAACAAGAGGCACACAAAATGGTACCCACGGCTGATCAGGGCCCATGGATCACTCGATGACTGTGGACTCAATTTTAAAAATTCTGTCTTGAGCCCTCACTGGTGTGGCTCAGTGGATTGAGCACGGGCCTGCGAAGCAAAGGGTTGCCAGTTTGATTCCCAGTCAGGGCACATGCCTGGGTTGCAGGCCAGGTTCCCAGTAGGGGGCGTGTGAGAGGCAACCACACATTGATGTTTCTGTCCCTCTCTTTCTCCATCCCTTCCCCTCTCTCTAAAAATAAATAAATAAAATCTTTAAAAAATAAAAAATTCTATCTTGATACATATTTTAAAAAGTAAGTACAGTGGAAGTAGGGCAACAAAACTTAAAGGAAAGCATGGACAGAATTTCACCTTTTAAAATCATCTTTAGTAGATGGTGTGATGGTCAGTTTTATGTGTCAGTTGGCTAGGGTATATGCCCAAATCATTCAATCAAACATTGAAGGTGTTTCTATGAAGATATATTATGGATGTGACTATCCTCTATAATCAGTAGACTGCAAGTAACAGAAAGTACCCTAAAAATTCTGGGTGGGCCTCACCCAATCAGTTGACAGGCCTTAAGAACAGAACTGGTGTTTCCCTGTGGAAAAAAAAAAAAAAAAAGAAATTCTGCCTGTGGGCTGCAGCTTAAGCTTATGCCCAAGAATTTCCAGCCTTCTCTATCTGATGACCCACTCTATGGATTTCAGAGTTGCCTAGTCACCCCCACAATTACACTGGCCAATTACTTGTAATAAATCTCTTGATATATAAGTGTAAGTTTGTGTGTGTGTGCATGCGCATGAGCCCATGTGTGTGTGTCCTACTGATTCTGTTCCTCTGTGGAACCTGGATAGTCACAGATTTTTGTGTTAGAAGTGTTTGAGAGGGACAGAATCTTAAGAACATGTTTTCTTAGTTGATTCTGAGTTTCCTGGAAAGGGTTCTCTAGTTTGATTAGATTAAAATGCAATAATGAATATCTCCAGTGGTAAAGAGGGCACTAATAATCCATAGTATGGTGTGACAATAGAGATAGGTGAAATATTACCATTGGATACTCCTTATCAAATACATGGGCAGCCATGTATTTGTTACTATATAACATTATAGTCAAACTAAGCAATATAATGAGATTGGCTGGTTGTTCCTACTTACACAGGAGAAAGTAGTTAAAGGAAATGATGATCTCAGAGCTGAAGTTCTGCATAGACAGTTACCATGTCTGCCCTGAAAAAAACATCATGTCCTATAGCTGCAGGGCTGAGGTTTCTAAAAACCAAACTCTTGACTCCTGTCCTGAGAATGGCTGAATTAGAATGCAAATTGAATTCTCAGCCTAAGGATGTCCCCTGTTAAGGTGAAGTCATTGATTGAGCAGGAAAGGGTCCTGAAAACTGGAATGGAGACATATGAGACATAGCGGAGCAGAACACATTGAACCCCTAGATTCTGACAGTAGAAAAGGACATTCCACTTCCGTGTGAGGAGGTTAGTCCTGCTTGGCCCAAAGAAGCAACAATGGCTTCTCCTTGAAGTAGTTGCCTTGAAAGACACTTTTGATTCCCCTCAGGATCTACCCCCACCACTCCTTTTTGCGTCCCGACCTATAACTCAATTCTCAACAGGCCTCAGAGATGAAATGCAAACTGTGACCTGCAATGTACAGAACACAACAAAAGAACACGGTGATTTTTCCAAATCACACAGACAGAAATTTGTGTAACATGTGGGAATTAATATTAAGGATGCAGCATGATCGTGTGAGGAATATAAAGTTGCATCAGGCCAGACTTATAGATGGGCCCTCTTGGCAGAGATTCTGCATGTGATGTTGCAGCTCAAGGGGCTAGAAAATACTCTACCGGTTTGTTTGTTCAATTTGCAGACACCTGGACCAAAAGGTGACTAAATGAAGTTTAATTTTCAGATCTGCTTTTGTATACTAATCTTAGAGAGATTGTAATATTAGAATAGAATAATCACTTAAAACCTGCTCAGCTGGGGCAGTACAGGGAACACTTCTTTCACCAGGACTGTGGGAAATGTATAAATTTGTAAGGGAACCCTGGCATCCTCAAGAAGCTCTGTGATTCCTTTTCTCTGTAGGGCAGAAATTACAGTTGGGTCTGCTGATTGCGACCAAAGTCTGATCCCTAAATGCAATGGGAATAATTAGATCCCAGAGTGGCAAGTTCCAAGTGGCACAACTTAATTGTCAAAGGTAAGGAGGTGTGGTTACCACGATGGGCAGTGGAATCACACCAATAATCAGAAAAATTTGACTGTCAGACCTCTGTGGTGTTGGCTAATGGATCATGGTGTCCCTAGAAAAGAATTAGATAGGAAATCTATTAAATTCTTACTTGATGAACATCAAAAGTGGAAGATTCTAGGTCTAACTTAAATCACCAAAACAGATAGTCACATCTTGTCAACCAGTTCCCGTATTTGAGTCAATGCACAGACTCAGAACTCCTTGAATGAAGAGAAGGCCCTGTCCACTTGAGGAAAGACCCTACTACACTGACGAAAATGTGTACCTTCTTACCAGAATAAACCTACCAATATGGATTTGCTTTTCCTGCACACAATATTTCTGCCAAAACTGTGGACTTATAGAATGATTTATTCACTGTCATAGTATTATAAACAGCATTGCTTCTGATCAAGGAACTCACTTCCCAGAAAATAAAGTACAGCAGTTGAGCTAGGCTCACAAAATTCACCATATTCCCCATCATCCTCTAAAGTAGCTACTTGAAAGAACAGTGGAATGGCCTTTTAAAGCAATGTCAGCTAGGTGGAAATACTTTGCAGAGCTGGGCCAATGTCTAAATTAGCATCCAATATATGAAATTGATTCTCTCATAGTCGGGATTAACAAACAGACCCATGGACCAAGACGTGAAAATGGGAGTGACATTCTTTACTATTACCTTCAGTGACCCAGTAGAAAAATTTTGCCTTCTATGTCCGTGACCTTATGCTATACTGTTTTAGAAGTCTGAGTTCCAAAGGGAGAAATTCTTTCATCCAGAGATAAAACAATAGCCCTGGCTGGGTCACTCAGTTGGTTGGAGTGCCATCTCATATGCCAAAAAGGCTGTGGGTTTGATTCTTGGTCACAGCATATACCTAGGTTGTGGGTTCGATCCCCAGTTGGAGCACATATGGGAGGCAACCAATTAATGTTTCACTCTCACATCAATGTCTTTCTCTCCCTCATTCTTTCTCTCTCTCTCAGTTTCTCTCTCTCTCCCTTCCTCTCTCTCCAAAACCAATAAACATACCCTCAGGTGAGAATTTAAAGAGAGAGACAGACAGAGAAACAGAGAGAGACGGAAAGAGATACCACAATAATTCCATTGAAGCAGGAACTAAGGATGCCATCTGGCCACTTTGGACTCCTTATGCCTCTGAATTAACAGGCAAAGAAATATGTCACTGTACTTATGGGGTGCTAGAACATGATCAGCAAGTAGAAACTGAAATGCCATGACACAATGGAAGTTAAAAAAAAAAAAAGAGTGTCTGTAATACAGGAGATCCCTTAGGATATCTCTTAGTGTTGCTATGCCCTGTGATTAAAGTTAATGGAAAACTACCACAATCCAATTATGGCAGTACTACTAATAGCCAAGACCCTTCAAGAACGAAGGTTTGGTCCTTTGTTCCTGACCAGGAAAAGAACCTTGACTAGCTGAAGTGCATGTTGAGGGCAGGGGGAATATGGAATGTGGAATATGGAATGGGTAGTAGAAGAAGGTACTTATAAATACTAGCTATGTGGTTAAAACCATGTAATCAACTGCAGAAATTAAGACTTTAATAATTATAAATATGTTCCTTATTTGGTTATGTATATATTTGTATCTATATCCAAAAAATGATATTTTTTCTTTCCTTTTTTTATCACCTTATCATATAACATGAGATATTAATAGTAGGTAACTTTACATCACTGTATTTAACTTACAGAATTTGCCAAGTGGCCCTTGGCAAATATGTTTTCCCATACGGTTGGTTCTCTTTTTATTTTAATACTATTTTCTTTAGCCCCACAGAAGCTTTTTATTTTGATGAGGTCCCATTTGTTTATTCTTTCCTTTATGCCCCTAGCTCTAGGGGACATGTCAAATGAATGGATCAAGAAACTATGGTACATTTACACAATGGAATTCTACGCAACAGAAAGGAAGAAGGAGCTTATACCCTTTGCAACAGCATGGATGGAACTGGAGAGCATTATGCTAAGTGAAGTAAGCCAGGCAGTGAGGGACAAATACCATATGATCTCACCTTTAACTGGATCATAATCAACAGAAACAGAAAGCAAGCAAAACATAAACAGAGACATTGAAATTAAGAACAGTCTATCAATGGCCGGGGGGGAGTGGGGAGGGGACAATGGGGAGAAGGGTTTTCAGGAACCACTGTAGAGGACACATGGAAGGAACTGAGGGGGAAGGGGGAGGCTGGGGTTGAGGTGGGGGCTGGGGGGAGGGGGGAGGGGAGGGGAGAGGATGCGAATAACTGTAATTGAACAATAAAGTAATTAAAAAAAAAAAAAGAAGAAAGAAAAAGAGTGGCCCTGACCTGTGTGGCTCAGTTGGTTGGGCATAATTCTGCAAGGGGAAAGGTCGTCATTTGATTTCACAGGGCACATGCCTGGGTTCTGGGCTCGGTCCCCAGTCGGGGCACACATGAGAGGCAACTGACTGATGTTTCTCTCAAACATCTATGTTTCCCTCCCTCTTTCTACTGCCCTTCTCCTCGCTCTAAAAATAAATAAAAAAGAAAAAGAGTGAATATCACCCAAGTACTTTGTATTTTCTTCTGGGGAAAGGGTTAGAGCATTTTCAGTCGTACAAAGAACAGTTACGTTATTTTAGATGAAAGCAAGTTTTTATCTGGATATTAAATATGGTTTAAGGAGATGTATGTGGGCACCAAGTTGACAAGGGGTGGCCAGCTTAGTTAAGTTGTAGTCCTTATTCAATCAAACACTAACCTATGTGCATCTAATTGATAGAGATGGACAAAAACAAACACACAAACAACAAAAAAAACACAACTCAACCCCCAAACTTTTCATGTTTCCTTCCATGAAAGCATTAGTTTTTCAAAATACGGGCTATATATAATTCTGATTAGTAATAGCTAGGTGCTGTAAATATAGTGTTTTATTTAATCTTCATTATAATCTGTGAGCTGAATGATGGGAATACAGAGAGTGAATAACAAGCTTGAAGTCTTTCAGTAGTAGGTTCAAAGAGTAGTAAGTTTTGATTTAAAATCAAATTGTCGGACTCCAAAACCCTGAGATACATGGACTCCCCTATTATGGCTTCAAATCCCATAAGTGCTTAGAAATAGCTTCTATGCAAATTGCTGAGCCTTATATTACAGCCTTTTCTTTCATGAACCCTTATCTTGTTTACAACAAACAAGACTGTTCTCTGAACCAAGTGGATTTTAATAGCCTTAGGACTTTCAAAATATGTTTGTTAATTTTGTATTTGCATTCTTGCTAAAAGGAAACTGCATAATTTAAAGAAAATGGGGAATTGAAGCCAGCCCAGAAATCCTCCCATTCTTTGGTTGTAAACTTGAGCAAGGCATTTAAATCTAGTGGGCCCCAGTTCTATTTATCAATTATTAAGAAATAATAATAATAGAGAGATGATAACCTTTAAATTCTTCACAAGATTTTTGTGAGGGTTCTTTGACTGAAGCTACTAAAAACTTTAAGAATTGGATTCAATTCTTTCTATTTACTTAGACTGTGAACTGCTTGATGGTAGCTCTGTATCTTGCTCACTTTTATAAAATCTGTGGCACATGACCTTATGCAAAGTAGTTACCATAATAAATATGCATTGATTTGGGTAAATAGTAGGTACTAAATTTTAAAAAGGCAATATCTCTCATAAAAGTGGTGGCTATGTCTGTTGTTTTCACTGGTGTATTTCCAGTATCCAATATTAGCCTGGCATACAATGAAAATAACCAAATGACAATTAAAATGACGTGAATGATCAAAAGATTAATTCCTAGGTCTTTCACTGATGGACATTAAGAAAGTAATTATCCAAATCTGTCTACTTCCTATTTTCTCTTTGTCCCTTTCAAGCCTCCATATTTATATTCATCTTTTAAAAATCAAGCTTCTTAAATGTATGGCCCAAATGACAGCAATCTTTTCCCACTACCCACGCTTTCTGCTTCTTCCTCCTGGGAGTGTGCCCTTGAAAGTCATCGATAGTCACTGGCCAATGGGTCATGATGAAACTTTGGGGTCCCCTTTGACTCTATTTGAAATATTTTATGTTAATTTTTTATTTTTGCTTTCCTTTCCATGCCAAACATTTAGACCTATCAGTATTAAGACCTTTCAGTTTTCCTCAACTAGAGGATGTGATGATTATTTACTAAGAGATAAACATTTGGAATTATCAATGTGACAATTAAGTACCAATAACAAAAATCATTATATATTTGCAAACGAGTTCATTTCTCAGGTGCAATTTTCTTGCCTAAAATTAAGTTTTAGTAAGGAATATTCAAAAAACTCTATAGCAGTAAGTTTAAATGCTATACTCAGACACTTTGTTGGTAACATTCTTATAAAAAAGAGACTTGGGTATTTTGACTCTAATAATTTACAGTCTCTGCTTTTCCTCTGGTCCTTTTCAGTGCCTTCCACATTGTGAATGCTCTTAGCCAGCAGGGGGTTGAGAGGGAGTTACTCCACCCCCTGCATGGTAGTGGTAGCCACAGTATCGTCCCCAGAGCTCTTTGTAGCCAGCTCATCTGTTCTAGTCAAAGTGGAGTTAGGGTTCCAGTTAACAATGGTATCCTTTACTAAAAGAAAGATGAAAGAAAAAGGAGGGAGAGAGGAAGGGAGGAAAAGAGGGAAGATAGAAAAGAAAGAAGAGATATAGAAAAGGAAATATTTAATTTCCATGAAAATGTTCATCCACTATTTAAGTAGTAGAAGAGCAGATTGCCACAAAATTCTAAAATGCTAAGACATGAATTACTCATCCTAACAGCTGAGTTATGCTTCCATGTTAAACTCATAATTTTGAAGGTGAAGAAATAAGAAACAGGGGAGACTTTCCTTTCTTTATGTTTTAATATAAACACCCCCTGGATCCTAGAATAATTAGATTAGGTCCCTCTCTCCACCAATAATTCCCTAATGAGACAAAGGCTCTTAGAGGAAAACATATGGTTGAGAACCAGTGGTCTAGGCCCAGACAACTCAGCTCCTTGGACATGAACCCAGACTGTTGAGGCATCCCTGAAGAGGACAAAACATAAGCCTTAGAAAGTCAGCCTTGACTTTGGAGACAATGCAAGAGAAGCTGTAGGACACGTTCTCCATTCTCAGTCTCCAATTATGTGGTTCTCTTTTCTTGTGTTAATAAACTAGACCACATATGAAACTGCTTCTGTGGCAAAAAAGAAATCTCTAAATCTATTCTTTAAAAACTCTGATGGTTGGAGGTGCCAAAGCTAGAAGCAGTATCTTCTGGCTTAAACTTCACAGGCTTTTGTTCTGGGAAGTTATAACTCCTCCAGCAATGCGGCCCACTTGCAGGGTTAATGGCAAGCAGGTCCTCTGTCTCAATTTGAGTTTCTTCACCCATGAAAAGGTGAGTGGGAACAAAAAATGGCTTGTAAAAGCATTACTAGGTAAAGTCTCTATTATTGAGAAAAAGAAGCCTGCTGAGCTATTATTTTCCAGTACATTTACTTATTTTTCCAGGGAGTGGAGTGGTTTGGGATGCAGGTTAGGAGTATGTGTATATTCCTTTGTCTGACTCCAGGGGACAGTAGCTTCCTGAGTAAAGAGAGGTCAATGAGGAATAAACTGCATATCTTCCATCTCTTAAACACTGAGGTAAGGAAATAGCTCCTCCAAAACAGACTTTTATAAAGAAACATAAAATTTGAAGAAATCATGCACTCATTCTAAAGAAATTATGGCTCCAAGAAGATCCTCAGAACACAAAAATCATTGGTGAAATGACAATATTTCTCCTGAAGAATTTTCCTTAGATTTTCCTGGATGCGTTTTGGTAAGAGCAGATTTATTTTTTAACAAGTGCACACTCGGCATCCTCTGTCTTGATGACAAGGGCTTTTCTTACCCAAAAATGTGCCTGGCAAGCCCCAGAGCCAGAGAAACAAAACCAAGAGGCTCGATGTTACACAGTGAGTTACAAGTGATAGTGAAGCTGTTCTGCTTCCCTGGTGCCTCCTGGTTCCACAAGGACGTGTTGCCTAGCACTCAGAAGCTTCCTACCTAGTAGCAGTTCTGCAGCGTTACTCTGTCTTCCCATTTTCACCAAGAAGGAAGAAGGGAAGGAAGGAAGGAAGGGAGGGAGGGAAGGAGATGGGACAAACTATAGCAGAAGTCTCAGATTATTCTAATAGAATTGCCAGCTTTTTTTTTTTTTTAAGATTTTTTTTAAATTTATTTATTTTCAGAGAGAGGAGAAGGGAGGGGAAAAAGAGCAATGTATGGTTGCCTCTCACATGGCCCTCATCAGGGACCTGGCCCGCAACCCAGGCATGTGCCCCGACTGGGAATCGAACCGGGACCCTCTGGTTCTCAGCCTACGCTCAATCCACTGAGCTACACCAGCCGGGCTTAGAATTGCCAGCTTTTAATTTTCCCCCTGTGGCTTTAAGCCCAATGTTTGTAATAAAAGCCTTTGAAATTCTTAGAACTAGAAAGTTGAGGTTTCTGAAGGAATGAATATATGCATGGCACACATGATCTACAATTTATTAGCCTGCTTCACTGGTCATTATTGAGATTTCATTGCAATACTTAGTGGCATTAACATCCTCTTCACATCTCCCTAACAACATTTATGATCAGTAATAATATTAGTTCAGCCTGTGAGCTGTGCTCTGCAGAATGAATCTGCTAGGGCTCATCTTGCCTCATTACTCCTAACAGGGCTCCCGTAGTCATGTCACACTCCAGTGACACGCCAGACACAAACGACATCTTTTAAATATTTTCTCTGACATATTTCATTTGAAACGCTAGCCTTTCCATTAGTGCTATGCACCAGGAAGTGACAGATTGTGAAGGAACAGTTCCTCCTTCAGGTGAGTAGGATAATAGGGGGATGTCACCACAGTATTGGGGGGTGCAGAGGACTTCCATGAATATGTCCAGGAAAGCCCTTTTGAAGTTGTTTTCTCAGCCCAAATGGACAATGTTGGTCCTGAAGCCCTCATACCACTTTTGGCATTTTGCATCCCCATTGCCCCAGCTTTTGTGTGCTCTGCTACTAATGCTGTGTCTGCCACCATGAACATTGCAGCTGCCTAGACCCTGTCCCACAAAGGATCCCACAGCTAACGACTGACTGGCACAGGTGTACAAAAGCCCAACTCCTTCACCTTGAGGCTGGACAAACCCAGACGTATAATTTATGCTCCAGAGCCCCTTGCAGGATCAAGCTATGGCTGGGACTTCACTTCCTCTTTCTCTGTTTCCTGCTTCCCACCATTGCTTCCTGGCCTCTCCAGGAACCCTTCCTCCATAAATCACTTGCACAGGAATGTTTGGATCAGGGTCTGCCTCTGGGAGAACTTGATGTCAAATGATTTAGGCAGGCTCTTGACTCTCCAGCTATGTGCAAGCCTTGTGAATTTGCTCCTCTATGGCAGAAAAATCTGCTAGCAGCCCAACATGTATATCCTCCCAACCCTCTCCACCTCCACTAAAGGCCAGGGATCTTCCAGCATCTTGGGCCTTCAGTTCAAAATGGCTTAAAGAAATCAACTTTTTTAGATTGCTTACTATCATCATCTATGTACATGCTTCCATTTTATCTTCTCACCATTTCAAAAGCATGTTAGAGCCATTTTATAGGTAAAGAAACCAAAGCTCAGAAAGGTTATGAAATCTGAACAAATTCCCACACCTCAAGAATTGTCAGGCCTTTAAGCCAAGCTTTCAACTCTGCGTCTAGTGAATTTTTCACATACTTTACTACAGGGGTTCCACAGGTAAGCAGCACAAGGTGTTCCCAACCGAATGTAAACAGTGCTCATATGAGGCCACATCGTGGTCACACCTGCAGCAGGACAGAGGCCCATCCATACCCAAGATAATGATGAAATATCCTCGCTTTTGACTAACATGAGTAACTGCCATTCTTCACCAATGACAGTCCTAGCCTCACTTTGGCCCTCCTGCCTCCTATGTAAAATATACTCTCATTTCTTGACAGCATCTAACCCAGAAGCAGCCTCTGCTTCTTTAACGCTTCCTTAGATTCATCCAAAGTCCACATCCTATCAGGAGCCCTGCTCCTATTCCCCCTAACTGAGACACTCCCTGTCTTCTATTCTCCTTTGCTGCAGCACCTAAATAAGCCTAACTTCATTCACTTTAGGTGTGTCCCCATGATTTCATCAACCAAATCTCATCGCCCACCGTTATTTTTCAAAATAATTTCTAAGAATAATTATACTACACCCAGCACCACATTTCATGAAATGTTAGGCTCTATTAATTATAAAAAGCACATGTACCAATAAAAAGAAGACAATATGCTGCTGATGTGGGGATTCCAAGGGTCCAGGGGCCTGAGGGTCTGTGACCTGCTGTGGGTCCTTGGCTTCACCCAGGAAAGAATTCAAAGTCGAGCCAGTATGGAGTTTAAAGTGAAAGTGAGTTTATTAGTGAAGCAGTGAGACAGGCAAAGCAGCCTCCCTTTAGCAGAATTTGCTTCCTTTATCGAGGTTCATTTAACAGGGGTAGAGTATTCAGTATGCGGGAAGAATATTCAGGATCTTCCTGGGAAAGGGTAGAGATTTCTCAGAGGAGCTCTGTCTGGCCATGTCATGTCCTTCGTAAGCGCTTTTCATTTCCAGTCTTGGTGGCACGGGGTATTACAATGAGCATGCAACGAGACTAAGGATTACCATTAGGTGAATTTAGCCATCATGTGGGATTGAGCTGTTCTCTGCTGGTTTTAAACTATAAACCCTGTGGGGGTTGGTCTTCTTTCTTGACAGTTCCATAGCTTTTGTCAATCGCAGCTCTTTTGCCACATACTCTATCTCACTGTCAATCAAACTATGACCTGTTTTTATGATAGTACAGTGCAAATACAAATCGGTTACTTCATTTTTCTGTGCCTTTGTTTATTTACTTATTTTCACATATTCCAAGAAATGTGACCATTTCTTCTGACTTCATTTGCACTGGTCAGTATGTTTTGCTTGGTCCTCAGGAACAAAGCTTTGCTATTTGTGAGTTTCTTCTTTTCTTCTTTTTTTTTTTTTAAGATTTTATTTATGTATTTTTAGAGAGAGGGGAAGGGAAGGAGAAAGAGAGGGAGAGAAAGAGCAATGTATGGTTGCCTCTCACATGGCCCTCACTTGGGACCTGGCCCGCAATCCAGGCATGTGCCCTGACGGGGAATCAAACTGGGACCCTCCAGTTCCCAGCCCGCGCTCAATCCACTGAGCTACACCAGCCAGGGCTTCTTCTTTTCTTTATTCACTTAAAGGAGTTGGTGTGGCTTTGCAAGAAAATATGGAATTGCATTCATTCCTCTAATATCAAATATTTGTTTTATTAAGAGAGCTTTATTCTTCTGTGTTTCTGCCTTCAAAATATTTTATTTTAGTATCACATTATTGAGGGCAATTAAACAGAGCACAGTGCCACCATGATATATCAAGTAGGTGACTGTATTTTCACAGGCACAGGCAATGCTGGTAAGTCCCAACTTTCACCTGACCCACAGGGGTGGTAAGAAACAAGACACATCATGATTTTGGCAACATTAAGATGTGGAAAAACATGCATTTTAGAATCAATAAAATATATGAATGTAGTTGCCATTAATTTTTATTTGAATAGAATTCTTCATTGTGCTACTTTACAATTAGGTATAAAATAGACAAAAAGACACTTTCAAAAAAAGCAGAAGTAAAAAGAATGGTGTTAACATTTCTTTCAACTGAAGGAAATATGTAAGGGTCCATAGTTTAATTTCTTTTAGGAAAAAAAAATGAATTTACCTTTTTTAGAGACAAAAATATTTGTAGGATCTACCCCTAAGTAGTAATGTGAATAATATTATTTTCAATGCATATTCAGTTTTGCCATCTGAAAAAAATAAATAACAATGTACTCCATGTAAATGGTGCAATGCAGTTATTCTATGTACACAGATAGGTGAGAAAGGGAGGTGCTTGGGCTAAATGGAAGAGAATTTTCCTTGATTCCATCCCATGCCAGGAGTCAAATGTTTATAAGAACTTGCCCACCCTGATCTAAACCTTAGTGATCCCCTCCACTGTACCAAATACTGGGTGACCTACTCATTTCTTTAAGTGGTCAAACTATTACTGCCGGAAGCTAGATAAAGGAAAGAGAGCAAAGGGAATCAGACACTGAGACTGTTTGCCTTATACCAGGAAGCTACAGATTCATTCACACACTGCAGAGGACTGCCGCCAACGAGACTTAATCCCTCAGAGCAGACAGAAAATCTGCCCAGGAGCACTGCGCATCCTCAAGTATGCAATTTGGGTAGGCAGGAGAGGTAAGCGCAAACACGATAGAAGTCAAAATGGCACAGGGGGAGGTACCATAGAGGCCTGTCAGTCTAACCTGGAAAAGGGTTCATTGGTCAGGGGATGGGCTCATCAGAAGCCTGGGAAAGCTTGGGAATTTGATTGGTTATTATTGAAAACCTCCTGGTTATAACCCCAGGGGAACAAAAAAGCTCTCTTGCTCTTTCTCTCTCTCTCTCTGGACCACACTTACCCCATTCGTTAGTGCATTTCTCACCTGGAAACACACGCAGCCGTGTGGATCTAGCAGCCAGGTGAGCCTGAGCAGACCGAGCAGGCTCCAAAGGACTGAACTTTAATAGGAAGCAGAAACTGGACTCTGCCTTTTATTTTGGCCATGTTAAAGACATGGTTGGACTTTTTCCATGGCAGGACAGACGAAGATGAGACATTGGAAACCCAGGGGCAGATTTTCACCCAAATAAACCTTGCCACACGAGTCTCCCTTGCATCGGTTCATGAAATGATTTTTCTCATGATTCTGTGGAAGAACACAATTTCCATCAACAACAAAACCTTAGCGCATATGGTAGGTGCTATTGGTGTCTCTCCCAAACCTCCTCTAATGGGCTGCTCTGCTCATCCTCTAGCCACTGTGAGTATTGACTGCTAATGGCTCAGAGCAGCTGTAGGGTAAATGAAATCAGTCAGGCTCCCTCACCTGGATGTCTAGGCAGCAAAGAGAAGCAGTATTCCCGTAACCTTGAGTGGGCCCGAATGCGCAGAATCATCTTTGTTATACAATCTCTCAGCACCCTGTCAGTTTTATGTGCATTTAGTATATAAGGGAGTTGGGATTCCCTGCCTGTATGACACAAGGCTTGCGGTGCGCATGGATCACCGCACCCATGACTAAAGGCATGTCAGGCGTTTCCACGGCTCCACGAATTTTCTCTCTGCCTGAATCCTGTGTGAACCTGTCCAGCCTTGGATGGCTGCAACATAATTGGCGTAGCTGGCAGGATTCATCACAGTACAGTACGGAGGAGCCATTGGCCCCCGTGGAGGTGGATCTGGAGGGGTGGCTGGTGACCGGTGTGTGGTATCTGGTGGTGAGCGTCCTGGCAGCGTGGGCTTCCCCCTAGAATTGGCCCACCGTTAGCGGCACACTTGACATGGTAGAGAAGTGCTCGGCGAGACCCTAGAGAAGCCAAGCACCCAGGCGGCCCGGGGGCCATAGGCTAGGTGTTTCAGCTTTGTGATCTCAGGTGGAGATTGTGCTTTGCGACGCAGTGAAGGTACAGGAACTCCTAGGCAGAGAGGAAGCCTCGGAGGCCAGAATCTGCGCCCTGAAGACCTCAAAATGGCAGAGCAGTGATGCTCCCTTTCCCTGATTGAAGTACGATGAAGAGGAGGGGAATTGCTGCTTCCGTACCCGCTTCCCCTCCCCTGCCCCACACAGATATGGAACCCAGTTGCTGAAAGCACACTGATGGAGCAGATGGCAGTGGCGGAGCAGGCTGCGGAGACTGGAGCCACAAAGGCGGTGGGGGGGGGGGGCGGCGGGGGCGGTGCTGGGGGCGCAAGCAGCAGCCATAGGGAGAGACGGTGTCTTAAGCTCCTCTGTCTTGCAGTCAAAGAGCAACCCCGTGTGGTTGCAAGCTGAGCAACGTTTCCTGCGGCCCCAGAAGAAAAAGTCGGTGAAGAAAAACCTGAGGGTGTGCCTGAAGAGGCCCGTCCTGTGCTTCTGGTGGACCATATGGCTGTGCCACCTTCCTGAGAAGAGGGAGGAAATATCCTTTGGACATCTGAATAGGAGGAGGGGCGAAGAACCCATCAACAGGGGACAGGTGAGGACTGGAAAAGGTGAAGTCTGTGCAGCTCACCCTGAGTATGGGGCTTTTGCCACCCCCCATGAATATACTGTTTAGGTGTTCCCAATTCCTGAGAATATCCTAGGCCCCTTGTGGGGGCCTGTTGAGGCTCTTTGTGGGGATATGTTGAGCATCCCCCCATTTAGTTGCCAACCCCACAAAGGGTTACAGTGGTTAAACAGGCACAATTTGGCTTAATACTGGAGTAAGTCAAAGTAGCCAGTGGGCAGAACTGCGAGCCGTGTGGCCCAAGGCTTCCAGTGAAGCCCCGCCCCTGACTATCTGCACAGAGAGTTGGGCAGTGTACAGGGGGCTGACAATATGGATCTGTGCCTGGCACGCAAATCAACGGGTGGTTATGCATAGGCAACATGGGGGCAGGCCTTGTGGCAAGACCTCTGGGAGTGAGGCCACCAGAAACAAATCACAGTATATCATGTGCTTTGAGTGTGCTCCCCTTGCTTCCCCTGGGAATGATGAGGCTGACACCCTAGCCAAGGTGTGGTGGCTGGAAACGGTGCCTGCTGGCCCGTCAGGGAAAAAAAAAAAAGTAGCCCAGTGGCTATACCATTGCTTCCTACATGCTGGCCAGAGGACCATGTGGTCCACTATAAAAACTTGGGGATTTCCTGTCACCTTGCCAGAGGTACAGGAAGCTTGTGAAACCTGTGTTCTGCTCATGAGAGCATCCCTGGAAGCCGGTGGGAACTACTGGGCAGGTGGTGCAGGGACAGTACTGCTGACCCAGTTGCAGGTTGATGTCATCGGGCCCCTGCCTAGTTCAGAGGGTTATAAGTATGCAATCACATGTGTACACATGGCTACCGGAATTTTAGTTGCTTACCCCGCACGACACACAGATCAAAAAGCAGTAATCATTGCACTGGAGCATTTATGCGCTGCTTATGGGCAACCCTTGAATTGAAAGTGATCAGGGGGCACATTTTACTGGGGACTTAGTGCAACAATGGGCCCAGGACCTGCAGATTGACTGGCAGTTCTGTGTGGCCTATCATCCCCAAGCTGCTGGGATGATTAAACAGTATAATGGTCTCAAAGCAGGGCCTGTGAGTCGCAGCTGCCACCCCCACACTGGGGGAATGGATGAAACACTTATGGACTGTCCTCTGGACTCTAAATGAGAGGAGTCAGAGGTGGGGCCCAGCTCCGGTGGAAGCTCTGCTCCACCAGACTGCTGCTCCGAGTCAGCTGCAGGTACAGACTAAGGATGCTTTGCTGAAACCAGGCATGGGAAAACAAGGAAATATTCTCTTGCCTGCACCTAAGGACCTGGAGTGAGGGCAAATAGCCACTTGGACATGGCCTTGGGAAATAAATGCCCCCCAAATGCATTGGGTGGTTCTTGTTGCCCCTTGGGGATAAGGGGTGGAGAAAAGCTTCCAAACAGTGCCCTGGATAATTGGATATTCACTCCCAGGAAGGCCCCCTCTGCCAGCCTCTGTCTTATCGGCTGACCAGAAACTTGCTTGTATATTGCCTGAGGGTTGTAATTTGCCGTTGTTGGTGACTATAATTGCTTTGTCATTTTGCCCCTAGGGTGCAGAGTAACACCTTAGTAGACTGGGTACATACTTATGCCTCAGTTACTAACCAATCAGCATGCTGGGTCTGCACCGAACTCCCCTGGAGCACATCTGCCAGCCCCCATGGGACATCTCTGCAGCTTCTGTCTCAAATTGGAGTTGGTTACAGAACCAGTGGAGCAGTGCACATTCCTTGTGGAATGTGACTTGGACTGGCATCTACACTAGGGCACAACAGCAGTGTGACCGGCCCCAGTCACTGGGCAGCTGCTCCATGTGGGGTTGGCTCATGGCTGGGACCTTGGGGTTGGCTGGGCCAGCCACCCTCTCTATTGAGAACCTCAAAGGACAAGCCCAGGTGGGCTGAACTCCTGTGGGTCTGTGTCAGAGACATGCTCTTGGGCATTGCTGGGAGGCACAGAATGATGTGTGGGCTCCTGTTCCCACCGGGGCCCTCTGGGTGTGTGGCTCCCATGGGTGGCCTTACTTGCATGTGCACTGGACTGGCCGTTGTACCTCAGGGTGGCCTTATTTGTTTGCTGCTGCACCTTGTACTGCTGTGGTGGCCGCTGGGTGCAGGGCTTTGCCCTCCTTGCCAATGGACCTTCCTGGAAGACACCCTTGTGTAGATTGTACAGTGGGGAACCCTGATGGGGTGGATTGTAGGGTAAATAAAGTCAGTCAGGCTCCCTCACCAGGATGTCTGGGCAACGAAGAGAAGCAGTATTCCCATAATCTTGAGTGGGCCCACACGCACAGAATCATGCTGTGTTATACAATCTCTCAGCACCCTGCCAGCTGTATGTTCATTTAGTATATAAGGGAGTTGGGACGCCCTGCCGCTGTGACTCAAGGCTTGCAGTGTGCGTGGGTCACCGCACCCATGACTAAAGGCATGTCAGGCATTCCCCTGGCTCCGCAAATTTTCTTCTGTCTGCCCAAATCCTATGTGAACCTGCTCGGCCTTGAACGGTCGCAACACAGCAGCCCTCTGTTATAACTGACTTCAGACAACTGAAGTTTCTTCACCTGTAGGTAGGTAGGAAGTGACAGAAGCAAATGAGTATGTTATACCCTCACCCTCTGGGAAAGGCCTATAACCAATGATTTCAGCCTATGACATTAGGGGCAGGTAAAAATGGGCTGTTTCTGGACTCAAGGTGAGAATTACTCTGGTGCAATTCACGCTCCAGAGCTCACGGTGAGATGAGGCCTAAAAGGAGACTCATACCCTTACGCGACCCTTGCCTCTGACTTAACTTGCTGCCTCCACTTCCCCTGACCACGCCTCTCATGAGAGTCCCTCTCAATACATCACCTGCACAAAAAATCCCCATCTCTAGCTCCAGACGCAAGGGAATCTAAGATGAAAGTAAACCTGATCTTAATAGTCTTTATATTTTTGTGTAACCTGTTCCTTTCTCCCTCTCCACGTGCAGTAGTTCTCACGGAACCTAAATCAGCTAGACAAACCTGGCTTCACCTTAGCTAAATGAACTATGCATCTGCTCTGACCCCTGTCTCATAGGGAGAAGAAGAGAAACTTCAGCCCGAATCCTCCATCCATTTACCTGAGAGTAAGGAAATGAGATGAAGGCTTCTCAGCCGCTGCCTAGAGAGAATTTCAGAGCTTACAGAGAAAGTCTTAAGGAAAAGTCATTGTTGAAACCCTGGGCTTTCCTGGCATTCATCCACCTTTTTACTGTGTGTCATACTCGTGTGTGGCTTTAGACGACAGCTCTTTGGGTCCCCATCTCTCTATGCAGTGTCCCTTCCCTAGGACAGCTGTGCTGTGACTGGCAGACTTAACCTGCCCACAGCTCGATTGCCTGTCTGTCTTCTTCCCTCCTTACAATGCTCATTTTCCGGAGCCCCTTCTTTTCCCACATTCAGCCATGATATGTAGGCTGCTGTTTCCCCACAGTTCTGTAAACAAAGCCCCCAAAGGATTTGAATCAAAATGTCTCTGTGTTGGATGGAGAAAGAAGAAACATCCTTTTGAATGAGAGACCTAGAAATTTCTTTGAAGTAGTGTTTGCTAGAGTTAGTTTATTTATCTTCCTCCCCCAGTACTTTCTTTTCATCACAAAATAACCCATTCTTTTTTGCTGATGATTTAATTATCATTGCATCGCTGCCATTTAATACATGTTCAGCTCAAATTACTCTATATACAATTCCATATGATTTTTCACTCTTTAAAATTCCATTCTGTTCCTTCCATATACTTTATGTTGGCATGTTTATCTTTTTCTTATATTCAGTCCCTGATTTATAGTTCTCAAACTCTTTTAGGAGATTTATATTAAAAAAAAAAGATCAGAAGAAATAAATTCTCTGAAAAGAAGTTTCAAAGCTTTTAGAGTTCTTTTTCCAACTAGTTTCTCTTCTTCATTTTATAAAAGGTAGAGATTTGGGTAAGATCTTGAAGTTCTACATAAGTACGAGGGTTCCCAATTGGTCGGCCATGATGAAATCATTGGTCTTGGCCTCAGATTTGCTCAAATAGGGGATCACAGCCTCTGCTGAGCCTTTCTTCCATGTCTCAAGAATATTTGAATGGTCTTGCCTTCTCTCATATCCCGAAAGTGTCAAGAGGAGACTAGATGTGGGTTTAAATCAGAAGTCAATGATTTTCGTTAAAGGGCTGCGTGGCAAAAATTTAGGCTTTGCAAGCCATGAGGTCTCTATTACAATTACTGAAATGTGCAATTTGAGGCAAAGCAGCTATAGACATTGTGTAAACAAATGGATGTGTCCACACTCTGATGAAACTTTATTTATGAAAGAGGCCATAGACTGGATTTGATCCATGGGCCATAATTTGCTGACCCCAGAGAAGGGGATTCTGATTTCTAAAAATAAAAAATCTCCCTGGCTGGTATGGCTCAGTGGATAGAGTGCAGACTTGTGAACCAAAGGGTTGCCAGTTCGATTCCCAGTCAGGGCACATGCCTGGGTGGCAGGACAGGCCCGCAGGTGGAGACATGCGACAGGCAACCACACATTGATGTTTCTCCCCCTCTTTTTCTCCCTCCCTTCCCCTCTCTAAAAGTAAATAAATAAGATCTTTAAAAAAAGTCTTTGAGCTACTATAGTATGGGTAGAGATTTCAGAGATGCAGGAAGACATACATATGCAAAAGAGGTGTCCTGGACTTTATCCATTACTTTAATACTATTGTTAGTTAAAGAAAAATGTCTAATAATAAAATGTCTAATAATTTTATCTTCTTATATTTTCTCTTCTGTGGTCTGATGATACCTGATGCAAAAATTCTGCTTTAAAGAAACAAGCTGATGTATTCATACTAAGGTGAGAATTGCTAATGATCATTCCCAGAGTCACTTGCAATTTAACAGAGGCTAAGCCTACTTAGTACTCAATAGAAGAAAAAGGGCACCAAGGAAAGACTTCCATCATTAAGAAGCTAGATAAGCAGAGGGAAAGATAACTAACATTTGTTTGCCACTCACTGGTGCCAGTTCCTAGGTATCAATCATGGCGTTCTTTTATTCCTCTCAATAACCATGTAGGGTACAAGATGTTATTATCTCCATTTTAAAGATGTGGAACTGAAGCTTAAAGTGATTGAGTAACTTGATCAAAAATAATTAGTTGATAATTATTTCTGTAATTAGTGTCACAGCTAAAACTCAGTCTTAAGCCTCCCTTTTCCCAAAGTGTGTTCCATACCCTCCAATGGCCATTCCTTCTTTTGCAGTGGCTCCAAAAGGGTTCCGGGACCCCAGGCCCTTTGAGGTTCTGTTGCAAGCTACAGATCCCAGAAAAAAAATACTCCTAGGCACTTTTGTACACAATCTCACACTATTTTGAATGACATGTCCAATAATGAGTCCCTCCAGGTGCAGAGATATATTCCTTCAGAGAGATTTTAGAAGCTTGAGATTGTAATGTACCAGCTGCCTATTGGCCCTTAAACCCAGCACATTGATATTAACTCAGAGTGACCCTAAAGATACCAAACCAGCCCTATATATATATTAGATGGAGAAAAGGAAGATGAAAAGGTAAATCTCTTTTGAAAATTTGATTTTTTTTAATGTTTTGAGTTTATTATACATTCACCATGTGCCAGACAGAGGGCTCCCTGTTTTAGACACAACATGCCACTTAATATTCATAGCAACTCCAGGAGGTCGATTTATTATTGGAGCAGTGTGTGAAGGAGGATATTATGGCTCACTTGAGAGGCAAAATAACTTGCCTTAATCACCACCCCCTACCCCACAAGAAAGAAGGGACTCAAACCAAGGAAGTTTATTCTTCAGGACATCTGTTCTTAACCGTGTACACATCCAGAAAACCTTTCCATAGACCTGTGGGTGGAGACAGACAGAGGTCTCTGTGTCTTACCTAAGAATGACTGGCAACCTCTGTGATGAATATTTGTAATTTAAAGTGCTGGTATTTGTGCTGCATGCATTGTTGTCATTAAAAATGTGAAGATAAATATTTATCAACAGCTTTTAAGAAAACTAGACTTCTGGGGAAAATTTTTGAGCTCAAATTGCCACTTGGAGGTTTTCCTTTTATCATGGAAATATGCAGACTGACTCCAAACAGCAACCTTCCTCCTACTGCAATGCCTGCCTTTCCCTGCCCAGCAAAGCCACTCTTAGAGTTTAGCACTAGGTCTCATGAAAATGACTGCTTTGAAAATGTTTAGCTACAAGGAGTTACCTCTCACCAACTATAATAGCTAAAATGATCAAGACTAAAAAATACCAAGGACTGGAGAGAATGTGGAGCAACTGGAACTCTCAAACACTGCTGCAGGGAATGAAAAATGGTACAATTCCGTTGCAAAATTGTTTGGCAATTCCTAATAATGGCAAATTCATTCATCTACCTTATGATTCAGAAATTTCTGTCCTATGTATTTGTCCAAGAGAAATAATAACATATATCCATCCAAAGAAATGTATAAGAATTTTCTTTGCAGCTTTATTTATAAAGGCTACAAATTGAACACAACCCAAATGTCTATCAACAGCCATAAACAAATGTGTAAACAAATTGTGGTCCAGCCGTATAATGGAATGCTGCTCAAGAAAATGGAACATGCCCTGGCTGGTGTAGCTCAGTGGATTGAGTGTGGGCTGGGAACCAGACGATCCCGGTTCGATTCCCAGTCAGGGCATATGCCTGGGTTGCAGGCCGGGTCCCGTATGAGGGCCATGTGAGAGGCAACCATACATTGCTGTTTCTCTCCTTCTCTGTCTCCCTCCCTTCTCCTCTCTCTAAAAATAAATAAAAATCTTAAAAAAAAAAAAAAAGAAAATGGAACAAGCTGCTGATACAGGCTACTAATACTGGCTACTACACACACGATGAACATCAAATACATTGTTCTGAGCAAATTAAGCCAGACAAAAGAGACTATATACTCTATTGTTTCATTTAGATGACCCACTAGAACATGTAACCTATAGTAGCAGAAGACAGGTCAGTGGGTTCCTTTGATGGCTCGAGTATTGAAGCGAAAGGGCAGGCAGGAATTTGTTGAGGAGAATTAAAGTGTTGCCATCCTGAAGCTGCCTTTGTAGGATAGTGATTTTAAGATGTTTATTAAGAAATAAAACTCAGAAAAAAATATTTGGCCCTCCTCCCTTTCCTGCTTAAGAGATTCAGACAGGAAACCCTGCTTTGGGAAGGAAATCTTAGGATGTTTAGCTTCACCTACTTTGAAATAAGTCTGGTAAATAGGGGGCTTCGGGCAGGGGCTTGTTAAATAGGTCACACTTGTGTCCCATTGTTTCTGAGTTGCCTGGCAAGAACTCTTCCTCACCTACCTGTAAATGCCTTATTCTCACGTCTAAAACCTAACACTGCCCTGTTCTCCTTTGTCCAAATGTTATATATACCCAATGCTGCCTCACTATCTTTGGAATTTTCATGCTTATATGATTCCTCGCACACATGTATCCAAACTATTAAAATTTGATATTGTCCTATTAATCTATGTCTGTCAATTTGATTACATGCCCAGCTAGAAGAACTTAAAAGCCAGAGGAAAAGTTTTCATTTTTTTTAGCCCCCACAAAGTGATGGATTTATCTGCACCTTGTTCTCTATCTTGATGGGTGGTAGGTACTAGAGGTGTTATGGGTGCATCTGTATCTTGATGGGCAGTGGGTACTTTTCAAGACTCATTGATCAGTACACTTAAAAATCTGTGTTTATTGTATGTAAATTATACATACAATTAGAGTCCTGGGAGGAAAACAAAACAGTTGAGATGACGAATGTACATCCTGGGCAGGCTCAGCTGGTGACTCTGCTTCCTAAGACACAGGCCTCCACAGACGCTCACCAATCCTTGCGGGTTCTTTGGCATCCCGCTCTGGCACAGGGAGGGGCCAGGACAGAAACATGCCTTTGAAGACCTACTGCCCCACTTTTCCAGCTCTCCATGTGAAGCTAGAAAAGGCTTCCCCATTCTAAAGGCCAGTGAGGATGAAAACAATCTGTCTTGCCCCTTTCAGTGTTTAGTTTCTGGAGTTCCAGACAAGAAATGACTGAAACTCCCCACCAAGAATTGTTTTGGTAGATTCAGTTTCCTTGCTGGTTGATCTCCTACTAGTTTGGACTATGTTTGGGAATTCAACTTAGGGCTTGGAGGAGTTGAAAGGGGCATGCTATTACAATAAGTACATGCCAAAATGTACATATTTTCCGTGGAAGCTCTCCTTCTGCCATTCTGATAAGCCTTGACCTGCTTGACAGCCCCTCCCAAGGGGAATGCATGGGGCACATTCTAACAGGGTGCAGCCAAGAGGGGGGCCTCAAATACAGATTTATAATGGGGTCCAGAACTCAAGGTATCCAGGAAATATTAAAAAAATATATATGTAGGATGTCCTCACCCCCACAAGTCTGAGCTGGGGGATGGGACACATGGAACAGGGCCATTGAGAGCTGTTTTTCATAGCAACAGCTTGGCAGCTAACCTCTTGCATGGTCATTTCATATATCTATAAACCTTTAACTGGTTTTATAGATATGTTAAATAGCTGTGGCCATGCTTTGATCCAGGGGGATGGAAGTGTCTTCCATCCAAGATGTAACTGGGAAGCAACTCCCCCAGGTCACAGCGCCTGCGTGAGAGCTTGGAGATGATTGGCTCTGTGCCATGGGGCCACACCTGTCCAGACTTACGATGGCAGCCCAGTAAAGCTGGAAGAATACGGGAATGCTGGCAGGCGTAACTGATTGTAGGAGGAGTCGGAAATGGGGCTGCAGAGGAAGATCCACTGGGATTTAAACTCAGGTGAGGCAGCCATACCTGTGCAGGACTACAAGGTTTTGGAGGAGCTGGGACCACGCAGCTGTGGCAGGAGAGTGGGGGCCCCGCGGCTTGGGTGAGGGTCAGGACCATTCGGAGACTGCAGTGGCAACACAGCGGATGGTGCCAGAACCGAGGGGCTGCCTGAACCACAGACTACTTCTTTTCCTGAGACACGGTACCCCAGACTGGGCAGAGGGGAGAAGGAAGGACTGTGTCTGTCTATGGGTACTCTAAAGAACTTTAGTATTTTAATGAAGACATTAAGTCACTACTCTAAGTCTGTATAACTTGTAAATAAATAATTCCTTTCCTTTTCACTAATCGCTGACATTGAGAGATGTCTTTCCTCTGGTGGGGGGCAAAGCGAACCTAGTACTGGGGAGAAATCCCCCAGAGAAAAATTGGGGGTCCTTTTGGCAATAGTATATCATTCACTTGGGTCTGTTCTGTAACAATACGATCAGGGACAGTGGTTAAGGTCATTACCACAGCATGGATCAGGAGAATGTCTCTGCCAATTTCCATGAGGTCTTCTGGAGTGTCTAACCCTCCAACACACTTAATGAATTTAGAGACACATTAGCTTGATTTACAAAATAATACTTTTAAAATACATGATTGCTTTAGAGAATTAATTGTCTTCTTTCTTTCCTTCGTCAAACTGAACTGTGGTATCATGGTATTACAGATACCCTCCCAGAGAGCCTCAGAGGCAAACTTGGCAGAGGAGAGAGGGAACATAGAACAATCCATGCCTTGCAAATGCCAAGAGGAAAAGCAATCTGGAACTAGCTGGCAAGTCAACCCCTAACTGCAGGATGGGGGGTAGGGCAAGGATACTAAAAATCATTTTGTGTGGGGGAAAGATGCAGTCCCCTCTCCTGGAAAACAATGCTGCCTGTCAGTTTATCTCGGCCTCCTGGGGGCCCTGTAGTTATTCAGAGAGCAGAGCTGCAAGGGGACAGAATGCTTCACGGTGGTGCTTAGGGGCTGCCGACAGGCGGACGTGTGCTGGGCTCTGCAGCGTGGCATGCTTCCAGACCCCAGGAGCAGCGGCAGCCTTCCTCAGAGCACCTGTCCTTCCCCTGCTTGCATCGGGAATGTGCCATCTTCCCCCACCCCGTGCTGCTTTTCCCTGCGTGGCTCCTTTTTGTCTTTTCCAATGGCAGATGCCCGCTGCCTTCCTCCCGGTACTTGCAGGGCACTGGAGGACAGGATGGCCTTGTCAGAAGCATCCCTTCCCCAGGCACGCTCCTGCCTGTGTCCCAGGTATCAGTCAGCAGCAGGTGCTGTGACATTATGACAAACACTCAGGCCCTCAATGACTGAATGCATCACACGCTGTGTCTCAGAGTCTCTGACATCTCATCAATCACAGCCTTGATTATGCCTCTCAGAGACTCCAGGCTCAACGTTGGGCTTCGAACAGAATTTATTGCTAGCTGAATATCCTTATTTCCAATGTAGGCAGGGAAGTCTTGTTTAAAATAGCATAGTGAAGCTAGAAGATCACGCTTCCACACTCAAATTGACCGATGTTTTCTCTTGTCAATATTTCTTAGGCGATTATCAGTCACAAGAAGTTGCTGGGGAATTTCGCCACCATCCTCCCACTATAGTAGGCAGTTAGAGAGGCTAGAGCAGAGAAGGAATGATGAGTAGGTGCCGAGGGTCACTAGGGCAGAAAGCTCCAGCTGCCTAGCAACAGGCAAAACTACTGGCCCTCGCAGAACAGCTCCCTTAGGCATTGACCCCTGGAGATGATGCGTAGCCCTCAGCTGTGTTTCAGCTCCAGGCCCAGAAGGAAAACAAAAGCAGACAAAGCGACGCCAGGCTGATATCAGGACCAACTGCAACGAGTAATGAACCCCAGCCCTGGCGCCGACCAATCAGTGGAGACCATGACCCTGAGGAGATACACCAGGAAAACTGATGAATATTCCATTGAGATCCTCCCCTGAGACCTCAGATAAAAGCCCTTGGGCCCAGTGCAGCTCCCCCTACCTCTTTCTTTCCCCATGGCTTGCTCTCTCTTTTCTCCCCCACACCCAGCACATTTGAAGCTCTCCTCCTTTGTCTCTAAAGGCATATTTATTTCTCTCTCTCTCTCTCTGTCAATCCCCCACTCCTCCTCCTAAGCTTCAAAGGCCCTTCTTTTGTTGTAACTTGCTTCCTGAGCCCCCATTTCTTCTATGTTTTATGGCTCACTTACCATACCTCTATGACTTTATAAATAAACTTTCTCTTACAATTTTAGTCTTGGCTCTAACTTCTTCTCTTAGCCAGAACTCAAGAACTGAATTAACACCGGCTGCCATTTTTCTGCAGCTAACGCCACCCTTAGGTACAATTGAAGGATGCATGCTGTTGTCCCCGGGAGCTTTGTAGTTGAGGGAAGGCTGTAACTATCAGCACACTATGTATTATTGATGGATAGTAGATCCTCTCCTGGGCAGGGAAGAGAGGAAAGGATTCTGGTGATGAGTAAAAGCTTGGTCCTAACAGGTTGCCCTCATGGCATGGGGCTGTTTATTAGCACTGATTAAGTCGGGAGCCATGACCGACTGTGTGTAAGACCCTGAGGGCAGACAGGTAAGAAAAATATGATTGCTGCTCAGAGGAATGAATCTATTTGGGGAGAGAATTAAACAAATATTTATGTAGCAAAATATTAACCAAACTTCTTTGCCAGGTAATGAATGTATCTTAGAGTTTGACCACAGGAGATGGGTCCTCACATGCCTTCCCAGTTTGTTCACTCTCTTTCCCCTTTTTTATTCCTCTAGGTTTGGGCTCAGGCCTTGTCTTCGCCTGGAGGCCATTCCACACATATTTCTCTAAACCACAGGCCAGCAAGCTTTTCCTATGAATGTTAGGTCGGAGTCGCTCAAGAAACCAGACGGACGCAGCAAGCTAAGGAGCAGGGTTTATTAGGGGGAATAAGAGGGAAAGTGGAGCCAATCAAGGGAGGTTGGGGAGCCAAGCAAGGGAGGTTAGGACTCGTTATGTCGTTCTTAGGGCAGGGTTTTTAAGTGCAAAAGCCCGCGAAGAGTAGCTGGTTGGGGTGTCAGAGTCTGATTGGCTAGAGCTGGTAGCTGGGTGCCATTTCTGCTGACCATTGTTCTTGATACACCTTGTCAGGCCCAAGTTAAAGCTGCATCCTGTTATGCGGATGGGCTGACCCCAGACCCCAGTCTTCACTGGGCATCTGTTTGTCCTGGGTAGGGTCTGCAGGCAGGTTCCCAAGGCAGTTTCCTGCCTAGTGATTTTCCATTCCTCCTAGGCCTGCCTAGGTCTGTCAATAAAAGGCCAGATACAACATATTTTATTTAAATATTTATTTATTAGATTGTGAACCAAGAGGAAAAATCCAGTAATAATTCTTGCTGAAAGGTTAATAGCCTTGTTTACTTTCTTTTTATCTACATTTTACACTTAAGAATGTAAAAACCATTATTAGCTTATAAATACAGAAATAGATAGTGGGCTAGATTTGGCCTGAGGGCTGTGGTTTGTTGACCCCAATCTAAATCCTCTGTCTTTCAATATCCAGCTCAAACCCCGGTTGCTGTGTAAAATATATTTGACATTCCTCATCCCAAATTCTTCTCCTTCTTAGCAATGTCTGAGATGTTCAATTTGTCTAGCAGGTATTCTTACTTTATGAATGCATCTATCAGTCAGTATTGTTGGAAATTTTAATATTAGAATAATGTTTAAATCTTGACTTTTCAACTTCTAAGTTGTGTGGCACTGTGAAAACCACTTAAATTTTCTGAAAACATTATTAAAAAGAAATATATCAAGATATGTTTGTATCCGTATAGGAGATGGTATCTCTCTCTTTTCTTACCTAGATTCTCTAAAATTATTTACATTAAATGCACATCCCTTTTTTCATATAAATATGTGCAAAGGCTCAGTAAATATTTTCTTTCATTTCTTCATCAACTCTTCCTATATTCTTCATGTCCAAAACGAAATTTCATTTTTCTTGAGGATAAAAATACTACTTTATACTTAAGCCCTCTATAATGCTTATTGAGGCCAGTGGTCAGAATTATTTGCTATTAATTTAAATGGTACTAAACTTTTCAAAGGAATTCTCTCTATTCATTTCAAAATGCTTGGCCTACTCCTCAATCTAATTCAGTCTGTCTTCTCTCACCGTCACTCAGTCAACCTCCACGTCTCTCAATTCAGTGAACACATTTTAGGGCTCACTTTATTTGATTTCTCATCAACATTGGACTAAAACACTCCCCCCCCTTTTTTTTTTTTTTTGATACCTCAGTCCCTTTGAATCCCATACTAGGATTTTGTTGTGGACCCTGGCTCGTGGGGTCCGTGGCATTGTGGCTGAGACAAGACAAATTCACATGGACTACCGAGTCCTGTAGAGAAAAAGGGACTGTACAGCCACTCTCTCAAGGGGAGAGCACCCCAACCCTTGCCTTCACAGGCTTTTACTGCTTTTCTGGGCAAATTACATTGAGGATGGTCCTCATTTACTATGCACAGGTTTGCTTTAGGTGGTTACCTTTTGCAGAAAACAAAGGAGAGGATGTTGCTAATTACATCAAAAAGGAAGGATATTTGCAAATGCAAAGGGAAAAGTGGTTGAACTGGTTATGCTTTTCCTTGGAAGGTTTAGCATAGATTTTAGGAAGTTACATATTCAGGAAACAGTTTGCTGGCTCAATTCAGGGTGAGGGAGTTTTAGCAAAAAGCAAGCCTCAAAGCCACCTAGGTACAATGCAGGCCTGATTTCCCAGAGAGAACCTATCCTTGGGCGTGGGTCTTGTGTACTGGACCTCGCTTTCCACTGGCCTTTCTGAGTTGGAGCTGGGCCCACACCACATAGAATGGTCTCCTATAGGATTTCCTGGGCTTCTTCCTAATTCTTTTATCTTTCCATTTCTGTCTCCTTAGTCGGAGCCTCCTTATTCAGTGATCCTTAATTATAGGCATTTCTCCCATCCAAGTACTAACCAGGCCCGACCCTGCTTAGCTTCCGAGATCAGACGAGATCGGGCGCGTTCAGGGTGGTATGGCCGTAGACTAATTATAGGCATTTCTAAAGACATTGTCCTTGCTATTATCTCTCTATGCATTTGCATCCATGCCCCTAGTTTCAGATAATGTATATACACAAACCCGGCTGGTGTAGCTCAGTGGATTGAGCGCAGGCTGGGAACCAGAGGGTCCCGGTTCGATTCCCAGTTGGGGCACATAATGTATATACACAGTATGTCACAACATTTCATCTCTCTCCAAGATCTCTTCTCTAGCTGAGTAATCTCACTCGGAGACCCTTAACATTAACATGATAAAGACTAAAACCCATGATCCATGCTCACTGCTCAGGCCTGCCACCCCAAGCTAGTCTTCCTTCAGGGTTTTCTATTTCAGGAAAAGGTGTCACCATCCTTCCTGTCAAACAAACCAGAAACCTAGGATTCATGAACACCTACCTTTCTTATCCTGATAGCTAATTCATCACCAAGCTCTGGAGATTTTTATCTCTTGAATAACTCCTCAATCCTTCTCTTTTTTTATGATGAATGCCACCACTCTAGACCGAAACCGGCCATCTGACTGTGCTAACTTATCTCCACTTCACTGCTCCTCCCCATCTGTCCTCTACACAACAGAGTGACATAGTCCAAATCCAAATTTATAACGTCCTATTTACCTGTCATATCAACTCAAGTGTCAATTTCTAAGGGTTAGCTTCTCTCAACTCCATCTACTAGAGTATAACCTCCAGCTGATTCCTTCTGCTTCAGAGTTCTTGTTTCAGCATTTAATTAATCTCTGAGTTGGATTATTATCTGATAGTTTATCTCCTTACCTAGACTAGAGAATCTGAGAGCCTCTAATATGCCTAGGTTTAATCATTACTAAAACCTAAGTGTATGGTACAGTGTCTGGCAAATGTGCTCTATTAACATTTTTGTCATAAATAAATGGGTGAATGCACTGGAAATAATAATTTAAAAAATGTGGTTATCAAATCTCTGGATTACCTGAACATTCAATCATGAATCAGTGTCTGAAGTTAAAGTATTAATGTTTTTATTTAAAAAAAAAGGATTATTAGGGGAGTTTTAACTTTCACCGTCCATTTACAATGTGTCCAAATGCTTTTGTTCCTGATTATTTGGCCCGTCAATTTACACTGTCAGCCCCTTTAGATCTAAGACGCAGAGACCCTCTCAGATGAACCCAAGTAATGGGAATTATAAGAATAACATGGAAGCAAAGGAAGTAAAACTTTTAGGACTTCCCCCCAAACAAGATTATAAGAGGACTGGGCCTAGTGGGGACCAGAAGCAAAGGGCTATTTGAGGTGAGATCACCTTTCGCTTGCCTTTCAGTGGCAGCAGGCCATGGGACTTCCTTCTCACAGTCATCCATTAATGTAAGGCAGGTGCCATCTGACACCTGATACTCTGAATCCAACTGGTTCTCTTCTAGATGCCAACTGATTGCTGAGACACAATCTAATTGAATCAGGTAGTGAACACTTAGCCTGTTCAGACAGATTTTTGCCCAGGCCATCACCTAGTCTATGGACTAGTGATCCAACAGGTCTGTATAAATAATAGGAAATGAGGCGCAGAGTATGGACCTAAAACTGATTTCCTCATGCCCTAAAAGCAATGTGGAATCACTTCTCCCAGCAGAATATGGTAGCAAATGGCTTCTGAGACCCCACTCAGATCTTTTTGAAGATTTCTTTGGAAGCTAGAATACTAACTCTCAGATATGTTAGACATTGCCTGCTGGGGTCCACAGGTGTACACTCCTCCAGAGAATTAGCCTTGGCTGTTAGAAGTGACTGCCTGCGTCCCAGTAAAGGACTTGGTATGTTGTGCAGCCCCCTTAATTCTGGGTGCAAACAACTCTAGTGTTTCAAGAGAAGAAGGAAAGCCACACACTGGGAAAAAATATGTCAAATGACATCTGATAAAGGACTCTTATCCAAAATATGCAAAGAACTCTTAAAACTCAACAATAACAAAGTAAACAACCTGATCGAAATATAGGCAAAAGGCCTGAACAGTCACTTCACCAAAGAAAATATACAGATGGCAAATAAATGTATGAAATAATGTTCAACACCATATGTCATTGGAGAATCAAAAATAGAAACAGCAATGAGATACCACTACACACCTATTAGAATAGCAAATATCTAAAACACTGAGATATCAAGTGCTGGTGAGAATGTAAGACAACGGGAACTCTCATTCATTGCTAGTGCGAATAAAAAATGGCACAGCCACCTTGCAAGACAAGCAGTTTCTCACGAATCTAAACATACTCTTACCATATGATCCAGCAATCCCACTCCTTGATATTTACCCAAATGAGTTAAAAACTTATGTTTACACCCAAACCTGCATATGGATGTTTATAGCATCGTTATTCATAATTGCTAAAACTCGAAAGCAATCATGATGTCCTTTAGTAGGAGAATGGATAAATAAACTGTGTACATTGAGGCAATGGAATATTATTCAGCACTAAAAAGAAAAGAGCTATCAAGCCATGAAAACAGATGGAGGAAATATAAATGCATATTACTAAGTGAAAGAAGTCAATCTGAAAAGTCTGTATAATGAATGGTCCAAACTACATGGCATTCTAGAAGAGTCAAAATTATGGAGATTGTAAAAAAGTTAGTGGTTGCCAAGGGTTGACGAGGGGTGGGGATAAATAAGCACAGCAGAGGATTTCTAAGGCAGTGACATTATTCTCTATGATAGAACAATGACAGATACCTCTCATTATAGTTTCTCAAAACCCATAGACGGTACAACTCCAGGAGGAAAACTTAATGTTAATTATGGACTTGGAGTGATCATGACGTATCAACGTGTAGGTACATAGATTTTAACGAAAGTATTGCTGTGGTGCAGGATGTCTGTAGTGGGTGAGGTTACAAGTGCTTGAGGGTGAGGGTTATACGGGAATTCTCTGTAGTTGATGCTGAGTTTTGCTGTGAACCTGAAACTACTCTAGAGAGCAGCATTTATTGATTTTTTTAGAAAGATCTGGCATACTTTATTCTGCATGGGATTAGGCTGAAGTTAGACTTTGTGTAAACCCACAACTTTTGCTTTATTCCCCTGCCTTACTCTACTTCCCCATTTTCTTTCTCTTGAGATCCCCCCCTTAATACATCACTTTGGTAAAAAAGTCCTCATCACTGATTCTGCTTCTAGGGAACTAACCTAAGTCAGAACTGTAGGCATGACATACATTATTGCTGACCTGTTCAGAAGTTTTCTTCTACTTGAAAGAGCGGGACATGGCAGAGTGATTTTTGTTGGAAGAGGAAGATAATTAACAGAAATCTGGAATATAGGTGCTGATAGAAAAAAAAATGGGTGTGAAAATATTTGAAAGGAAATCTCATCCACATTACCATCACCACACCTAAAGAGATGGAAGTATGCCAAGGACAAATTGAGCCTACTTTAAAGACATGTCTGGGTGCCAGCTCCTAATGTTTTGTGAAGGAAACAAGAGGCTCTCAGTTCCTTTTACTCACTGCATTTGCTTCCTGTGGCTACTCTAACAAAGTAGCACAACTGGATGGCTTCTAACAACAGAAATGTATTCTCTCATAGTTCTGAGGCCTGATATCAAAAATCAAAGTGTTGACAAAGCTGTACTCCCTCTGGGCGCCCTATGGGAGAACACTCCCTGTTTCTTGTGGCTGTTGGCAGTCCTTGGTGTCTTTGGCTTGTGGCCACATCACTCTATCCCTGCCTCTGCTTCCATGTGGCCTTCTCCTCTGTGTCTGTTTTCTCCTCTGTGTATGTAAATCCACCTTCCATTGGCTTCATCCACATAATCCAGGATGATCTCAAAATCCTTCACATAATTACATTTGCAAAGACCTTTATTCCAAATAAGGAAATATTCACAAGTTCCAGGGATTATGACATGACCACGTATGTTGGGTGGCCACCATTCAGTCCGCTAACTCATCAAATCCTTTTATTCCTAATTCTATATAGTAACATTTCTTATGCTTATATATCAATTTATATGCTACCTAGTTCTTTCAACCAAACAGCTTATCAATTACCATGATGAATAACATAAAAATAAGAATGCAGACTGTTAATACATATTTCTCGTGTCCCAGAAATACCCTGTAAGCTCTTATTCTTCCTATTTTGCAGTTGAGGAAAATGAGTTTGAGATGAGCTTTACTTTTTTACATTTAGTATTTTAAACTTGGTAACTCTGCTGTGCTTCTGACCTCTGTGAGAGCTAGAATTAAAAGGATTTTCAACAATAAGGGATTTACTTTGATCCATGGGTTACTACTCTAAGCATAAGTCAAATAGTAATATTCTTAGGCTCGAAGCAGACTAAGAAGAGTTCAGGCTGACATGGACGGGCCCTCATGTGCACTTCAGAGTGCTGGAGTAGCAAGAGAAAGGGCTCCGTGTCTTTGTTTTGCAGAGGTAGCTAGACCCTTCACTGTGTACTTTTACTAGCTTCTGGAATTTGGGCGACTCACAAAATTTCTCTAAGGCCAATTCCCAACCCATTAAATTAGGATATTCCCACTTGGCTCGTGTGCCTGTTTAAGGAGTAATTGAGTTAAAAGCAAATTCACCTTCACTAGATCCTGTACACATTCATACCTATATCCTTCCTTACGTATTTGCAGACCACAAGCAAGACGGCCCAGGGTAACTTCACATCTCTCCATATTTTCATCCTTGACAAAGACCTTTCGCCCACTCCTCTGTGCTGGCTCTCTTCCTCTACCACAAGGTCGAAAGACGAAACTCAGATACTTTGAGAATATAAATTCTCTCTTCTCACCCCAATCAATGCTTCCTCTACTTTTATATAAGTACATTTTCTTCAATTACCCATAACACACCAATATCTAAGGGATAACGGTGCTTGCATACAGAGCAGGCTATTTTCTTTTCTTGACACCCTTGCCCTACATCACCATCACCGCCAAATTGAGAAAATTTAATGTATGAACCTCCTAGACAAAAGAGATAATAAAATCACTGTTTTGCAGGAAAAGGAAGTCATTCAGCATATCAGGGCAACCATCAGAAGCTTCAGTGGCCTCTGCACCCTCAGTCCTCCAAGTGTGGAGCCTAGACCACCAGCCATAGTAGCATCACCTGGGAGTTAGAGAGGCATGCGTACCGATAGGAACCCCAGAGTCAGAACCGCTGCAGTGAGGCCTGGGAGTGGAACAAGCCCTCCAGGTGATTCTAAAGCACACTGAGGTTTAGAAGTGCTTTGCTACAACAGTGGCTGTCAGGCTTCAGCATGCATCAGAATCACCTGGAGGCTTGTTAAAGCAGATCTTTAGGCTCCATTCCCAGAGTTTGTAAAGTTTGTGATTCATGGCCTTGAAGCTGGGCCAGAGGATCTGAATTTCTCATAAACTCCCAGGTGACACTGGTGCGGCTAGTTCGGGGATCACAATGGGAGAACTGCTGTACTGCTGCACATCCAGAGGTAAATTCATCAGTTTGTGTTTTCTCTCTAGATAGAAAAACTCGAATTGGGAGCATTGCTGGAAGAAAGGAAAACAATCCATGCCTAACTTTCCCATTACACGTAGGGTTCTTGTACACTACTTGGATATTTGTTAAGGACCAGTTCCTCCATTCTCTATGGACAGGACATCAACAAGTCTCTTCATGACTCCATCACAATCTCTCAGACCCATCATTTGCCTGCTGAGGTTGATTATTGCTCCAGGATGGTCCTTTCTGCCTCCAAGTTTATTTCATTTTTCTATTTTCTTCATATTATCTTGAGATACATGTTCCCTAAGCCATACTTTGGTTGTAACATTTGTAAAGTTTTCAAGGAGTCTTTAGTTCTTACAATATCAGACCTAACCCTTTTTGCTGGTTTTCAAGAACCCCCGTTACCTAATCTCTCTTTACAACTAGTCTTCTAATGCATCGACTCCCTCCACTTTGCCCAAATCAGTCCATTTACTGTGCCATACACAAATAAATTCATGTTTCTTCCTTATTACTATCTTTATTTGGGATGCTCTTCTTCCCCATCTAAAACCTACATGCCCTTCAAAGCTTAGAAGAAGCGCCATTTCCAACTGAGGTTTGAACACCAGCTACCACTCCTCCCTGTCCACAGCACGTATTACTAATCAGTCGGGCAGCTCAGGCTGAGACACCATGTATCACCTCTGGATCTTATCACAACACTTCAGGCCCTGCTGCCAATCAAAATGTGCACAGAAGATGAAGTTTCAGTACTCTATCCTTTTGTGGCTGTTGTTAATCAAACCACCCAGATCCCACCACCTGGTATCTATTCATTTTTATTCACCACATTGTAGCCTCACTTAGGAGAGAGATAGGCTTAAAATACTTCTGAACTCCTCCAGAATCTCACATAGATAGTCCTCGGGTAAGACCTGGGGAATACCAGTTTGTTTTCTGATTAATCAGAAAGTATTGTAACCAATGCCAGTAACTCTTACACTTGATCTGGCTGACTTCATTCTACGCAGAGCCAAATCCCCATGAGTTCCTCGTGTACCACCTCAAAGGATAATACTAGAAATATCTGCTAACTCATTCCTTAGGTTTCCACAAAATAAGATGGAATTTATCCTCATCTGTTCAGTAGAGAAAGAAGCAGAAAGCTACAAAACTTCTATCAGATCAAAAGCAAACTAGCACAAAATAAGTCTATAAACTGAGCATTATGTCTAACATAAGGGCAATGGTATAAGACAATGACAGTTTTCGGCAATGGCTCCGTGTAAACACTGAGCCTCATCTTGGTTTGAATTAACATTTACAAGAGCTATTTATTAAATCTAAAATAAAATCTTGACCCCAATTTTGTTTTTTTCCTGTTTATTACCGTGACATACAAAATACTAAGGGAGAAGTGGGGGAGGCACCGAGGTGGTAATTAAATCTGCTTCTTGAATCCATTATTGTCTCACTTTTCATGAGCTCTAATTGAAACATCTTATTTATAGTATAATGTTCTTAAGATTTTTATGGGTGTATTTAAATGGGGATAGTTAATTGGGATGGTTCTAGCAGAAGTCGGGTCCAATCTCATTTTCTGGGTAACAGCTTCTTTCTACTCCTAACAAAATAATGTAATTTCTTTTTTCAGTCTGATTTCCATGTTCATTATTACTGCTTTGAATATTTTGGGAGTTTAGTAATGTTTTTAGTTTAATATTATTACTAACATTTGTAACCTCACACCATAAATTGGTATCTTCCTACAAAACTTCCCATACCTCTTGACACACACACACACACACATATAAGTAAAGCCTAAAGCAGGGAATAACTAAAACAGTAGTATAAATTAGGAATTGAAAGAAAAGTAAAAACTATATGCTATATTTTAAATATATACTTATTAAATGAGTTTAGAAAATGAATAGAAAACATTTTCCAACTGCACATAAAGTTACTTTCCCACCTATTCTTATTCCCGGCTAACAAATGACTTAGGTAATAAGTAAGTACAGTTTGATCGTTTATAGCTTAATGGAATAACTTGATGCCAGTATAGAGGGCCACATGCAAAGTTAGGTTAATTGTACACCAGCTTCTCTTGTTCTCCCAAATTGCCTGTTTTAGGTCAAGTTCTCCAGAAGCAGATGCTGAGACCATTGTATGTTGTTTGTGAGGGACAAGGTTCAGGAGAAACTGGTAGGAGATGGGAGAAAGAACAGGGAAGGGGACAAAACCATGAAGAGGGTGATTTCAGGTCTCAGCTTCTGCCTGATCTGTGGAGGAACTCCGAGTGCAAATGACACCAGAGTTCATTCCTCCTTGAAACAAGGGAGCTGGGCTTTCATATTTACCAGTTGCTGGCTACTGGTAACTCCCAAGGAACATAACCTCCCAGGGACTCTTGCCTCTTAGTATGTCTGGGCAAGTCATCTCCAGCAGTCTAAGAATAGATTCATCGATCATCTTGTCCATCAGGTCTGCTATAATGATGCATTGTTGCTTCTCCTAAGCATGGTTTTTTAGGAGAACAGCCTCCAGCCGTACTCTTTCTAGCCTATCAGAACTTCTCCACAAAGAGTAGCGTGCCTGGTCACAGACCTCTACAATTACTATGTACCCATACTTTGAAATGCAGAAATATTGTCTCAATCAGATTTCCCCTCTCTTCAAATCCGCTACTGCCATGTAACACATCATAAGCAAAATTTAAGTGCCTTAAAACAATAACCATTTATTAGTGTAGAAGTCTATGGGTTGACAAGCTGGCCTAGGTGCACTGGGTAGTTCTTCTGGTTCTTCTGGTCTTGCTGGGGGGTTCTCCCTCCGTCTACGGGTCAGCTACAGGTTAGGCAGGAGGCTTTCCTGATACTGGATGAACTCTATCTTATCCCTGAGTTGGGATAAATGGAGTGATTCATTTCTCCTCCATGTGGAATGTGTTCTCTCGTTCTTCAACAAGCCATCCCAAGCTTATTCATATAACTGTGACAGGGATGCCTACAGAACAAATAGCGCTGTGTAACACCCTCTGAGGTCCAGGCTCCTTACAAACTCATTATCACTTCTGCTACGTTTTATCAATCAAAGCCACTCACAGCCAGGCCAGGAGGAAGAAATTAGACACAGAGTTGTATTGCAAAGGGCATGGATACAGATGTAAACAATTGTATATATGTTTTGAAACATACCACAGCCTGTCAATTCACAACCCTCCTACTCTCACAAATATTCCAGGATGAGACTAATCATCCCAATGGGGTTCCAGGTGGAAGTTTTCTCCCTCCTGGCTCCTGACAACCAAAGCTGCTATCCCCTCCTCCATTGCAAGATCTTCTCTGTTATTGGGCAGTGTGCTAGTATAGATTCTCTAGAGACAGGCAATCGATAGGATATTTAGAGACATATGAAAAGAGATTTAATGTGAGGATCTGGCTCTTTTAGAAGCACCCTCACAGAAGCACTCAGATATAATGTTTACCAGTTATCTGGGCATCCCTTAGTCCACCAAGTTGACACATAAAATAAACTCTCACAGGCATGCAGAGTAGGGAAAGGAGTTAGGTTCATTTCCTCTTTCCCCTAGCAGCAGGGATAAAACAAAAATTACTCTCAGAGATTATCCCTCTAGATATATTCAACAATGCTTATTTTCTGTTCAGTTTGTGTGGGGGTGAGTGTGTCATGCATCTTGTTTATCTCCGTGTGACATCTGATGATTGAGAATCACAAAAGGGAGTAAAGAACACAATTCTATTTTTACCCGCTGGGCACATTTGGCTGTTTTGCCAGGAGATCATTCCCAGTAATTCTAACTTGTGAATTGGATAATGACAAAGGTTCTTTGTATGACCACACTCAGGCATCCATTTTAAATAAGAAATTCATAATTGAAGTCTGTCCATAGAGTGTGAGGCCAAGAAAAGATCTCTACAAGCTTCAAATAATCAAATGTTCAAATGCTATTCCCAAAGAATTTCTGTACAAGGTAGAAAAGTCATTACATAGTTCATCAGTTCTAAGATGCTAATTTTTCATATTCTAACATCTCTGAACTTAGGAGGCATCTTAAAATTGATAGTCTCTTAAGATTATGTGGCATCATTTTCTTAATGGCCTATAAAACAGTGGTGAATTTTACAACCGATGTCTTAGATTCAATGATATATGATAACGAGAAGACGTAGTTGTTTCCTCATATAAAACACTGGCCTGTAAAACACACAAGATTATGAAAGGGTAACAGGCAAGCCTTTTGACATGACTGCTCAGTAATTTAACAGGCTTCACTTCTTAAACGATGAGTAAATTAAAGTCCTGCTTCAGCCAAGTTGCATATAACATGGGGTGGGATTACCATGTTAGCAAGCATCAGAGGAATCCTTCAGAATCATCCTCACATACTCTGGAGTTAAAAGGAAAAAAATTTCTGGCTGCTTTAATAAGCAGCTTATATTTAAAATTAGTTGCACTGTGTAAAAAAGTATTATTGGCTTACTATCAAAAAGTAGCCTTATAATGAACTAACAAGCAAAATGGCGACAGGCTCAGAAATAGAGAGCGTGCTGATAGCTGTAGGTCTGGGCAGAGGAGGAGGCTGAACAAGAAAGAGAGAAAACTTGTGGACACAGACAACAGCGTGGTGGTCTCCGGGGAGAGGGGCGGTGGGGAGAGGTGGAGGAGGGTATAGGGGTTATAAACGGTGATGGATGGAGACTTGACTTGGGGTGGTGAACGCACAATACAGTGTACAGATGATGTGTTGTACAATTGTGTACCTGAGACCTGTATACTTTTGTTAACCAGTGTCACTCCAATACATTCAATAAAGGAAAAAAAATGAAAAAGAAATTGACCAAAATGTTTAGGTGATCTTGTTCAAATGAATAATGGAAATAACTTAAAGATGGGGGAAAAAAACAAAAGTTGCCTGACATGCATAAAATTATGACAATTCTCTTGACTTACAAATCTGAGTAAAGGAAGTTTCATAGAAATTAACTGAGATCTGACATTTTCAGCTTCACCCTTCACATTCATGTATCATATACTCTGTTTGAAATGATTTTTTTCTCATTACCATGTGAAAAGGGTTCCCAAATCTAATTTCAGCATTCAGGGATGGGGGCTCCTCCATACCAACGAACAATTCTCAGACACCAGCAGGATGTCTGAGAATTCAACTTAATTCCGACACTATCCAGGTAGCATCAGATTATTCAGGTTAAGGGCTCAATCCTACAAGAGTGCCCCCCCACAACACACATACGTTTCAGATGCAGCCACAGGCCCAGGCTCTCACCTTCGCTTCTGACCAACCAGCTGTAGATTGGAGGTTCCAATGACCCCCTCTGATTCAAAATGCCAATTATAAGTCTAGGTTTTCACCTGTACTTCTGACGGACTGGCTATAAGTCAGAGGTTCCCATAGCCCCCTCCTTGGGCTCAATTAATTTTCTAAAACAGCTCATGCAACTCAGAGAAACAATTTATTTACTAGTTTCACCTGTTTATTGTAAAAGGCTATATATAACTCAGAAACAGCCTGACAGAAGAGATGTATAGGACAAGGAAGATGGGAAAAGGCTCAAAGCTTCCTTGCCCTCCCTGGGTACAACACTTTCTCCAATCTCCACGTGTTCACCAACCTGGAAGATCCCTGAATGCCATCCTCTTTGGGATATATATATATATATATATATTTTTTTTTTTGGGGGGGGGTCATGTGACCAAAAATGTATTTCTTATAAAATTCAATATTGCACCATGACTGATATCCAGTCTATAGCCCTTCCAGATGTGTTAATCAATTTAGATTGAAATGTAAGTATTAGAGAATTAAGGCTATTTTAAAAATCTCTTTTCTACAGTTTTCTGTATCTTGCCAGTTTTTCCCAATATGCATATATTCTCTTGATAATCAGAAAACTTGTTTAAATGAAGGCAAAGTTACTTGATGAACAGCAAAAGGACCAGTACAAATACAAGAAGTAAACAAGGTAATAGTAAAACTAACTCAACTGTTACACTCACTGTATAATGCCAGGCCACTGACCAATAGGATCCTCACATCTTCGTGGGGTCACCGCTACTGTCGTCTCCACTTTACAGATGAGGAAACAATGACACAGGAGGATTACATGGCTTGCTTAAGACCACAAGTCTGTTAATGGGGAAGAAGGATTTGAACATGAGCAATCGAGCTCCAGAGTCCATTCCACCTCCGTTTTGATGAAAAACTAGGAAATGAATATAAATAAACATGTCAGAGCTTCATTCTATTCTATCACCTCTTTGTAGATATACTGTGAATGGATAATTTTTTTTCTCTCTAAACCCCAATTTCCTTATTTTAATATGGGCATAATGGCATTCGTATCTGGCCCCTTTTGAAGATCAAATGAAATAATGAATATAAATGTCTTGTAAACTGTCAAGTGATGTGTATATATGCTACTATTCACATCATCCCCTTTTCTCCCTTGGGACTTGCAAGAAAGCAGAAGTGGTTTCCTCCCCAGATCCTGTTCCCCCATCTTACCACTTTCTCCTTTTCTGATAAAATACTGAACTTTTTTCTCATATCTTGGAACTATCCCCAGCAGCAATAATTCTCACTGTGCCATCAGCGTCTTGCTCAGGACTTCACAGACAAGACAGTGGATGCAGCGCCCAGGTGCCACAGCAAACCCTTCCTTTGTTCACGACAGATACAGATAATCCAGCATAGCTCTCCAGAGGGCTTCGCTGAAACTCAAATGCTGCCACTTACTACGACCACCCAAACATAACAGATAGCTGGCGTGAAATCTATTTGTCACTCCTGTAGCAAAGCAGTCAAAAAACAGAAATGAGAATTAAAAAGCAGAAGAACTCCTTGAAATGTGAAGTCGGTAACAGAAGCAGGGCTACTTCAGTGCTGACACAAACCGCAGGTGGCTGGATCTTTTGCATCTCCACGTCCTCACAGTTCTAAAGAGAGTTGGATTCTGGTCCCCAGCAAAATCAGTTTTAATTCCGGCCTATGAATTCCTCTTGCAATTTGTAACATCTTCAAAATTACTTTCTGCCTTTCCTCATATGCACATGAATTGCCACCCCTAATTCCTATTTTTGACACCTTCAAATGCCATGTCAGCTACAAAGCTATTGTTTGGCCTTGCCTTCCACTGACTGATTTTAGCATCAGCCATCCATTCGGTGGGCGCCACGCGACTGGCGAACGAGGCTGCAAGCTCCTTGCGGAGCGGGTCCAGGAGCCGCGTTTGTTCCGTCCTCCGTGCCTTGAACAGAGTGTCACACATAGTGAGGTGCTCAATGCTAAATGCCTGAGTTTACTGTGAGCATTTTAATTTTCAAAAAATGTTCAAGTGTTCTAAATTGACCCCCTCAATATCCCTGATAATTTTAACCTTAGAAATCTGTTTTAATGCTAATATTTAAGAAAGAACTAAAACTGGCCTTCCAAGTTATACTTTAAAAACACCTATTTTTCTCCATAAAGACTATAGTCCATCTCATTATACTAGGGGTAAAAACTGGGAAAAAAGAAGAGGTAAAAAAATGTCTCAGATAATAACCTCAGGATCATTTCTTAGGACTCAACCTTAATGTGCATCATTCTGAGGCTGATTTTAAATGCTTCTTTTAGTTATTTTACTTAATGTTATTGTATACACTTAAGTACCTTTTATGATTGATATATAACTTAATTATAATAGGGTTGATATAAAGTATAATAAAATAATACCATTAGTTTATAATGTAAATATGTTTATAATTTAAACATAGATATTTCATAAAATAGTCAGATTTTATAATTATATTTAATACTTTGTACAATAATAATTACTATTTATACCTTGTTTATTTCTCCTAAAATTCTTTGAGATAGATTGAATCTTTTTTAATATAGTTTTTACTCCAAACCTACCTTCACCCCATACCCTCTTGTTTGTTTTTATTTTGATGTGAAACATTTTGCATTGTTTTTCTCTTACTAAGAGGCTTTGCCAGGTGGACCCCTGTAGTTAGGGCTTCAGGCCTATAGCAGAGGGTATAAAGATAGTGGAAAAGATTAAGGCAGTTGGATTATATGATAAAGAAAGTGACTGGAAAAGAAATTTCATTATCGCCACCCTGGAATTTGAGTGTCTTTCTTTACAAGAAGGGAGAGAAGGAGAGAGTAAATCTTCAAAATGGATTTCCTTTCATTTCCACTTCAATTCACTGTGGTTGGCTGTTCAGTACATTCCACACTCTCGGACCCTGAAAGAATTTGAATTTGACTTTAATACATTGAAAAATTTAATTCATGCAGATCTGACAGGAAAAGACAGATGCCTAAACAGATGCATCTTGTATATAGAGACATTTTTTAAAACCAGAAGTTGCTGATTTTTCTTCTATAAAAACCTTTTCCCTGTTAAGTTTTAAAGTGTGAAATTTTTGACATTTTTCTTTGCACTTCACAGGTTTACTGTGTTTATCTATGTGTGTGTGTCTAATCTAATCATCCCATAGTTGGGGGAGGAGGCCCTGTCTAAGGAAATCCTCCTATAGTGGGTTGAGAAAGCATTATTGAGACTCTGTTAAAACCCCTGGGATGTTGACTTGTTTTTGAAACTTTTAGCACTTCACTGAGTTTACCAGGGGCCTGGTTTCCCTGATGTGTGAATTGCTGCAAAAATTTAAATATGGCCAATGCTAGAATCTTTGTTGACAAGCTGATAAGGTCCATGTCCCTGAAGTTCCTCTCAAGTCTCATTGATCATGTCAGAAAAATCACTATACCTGCTCCTAATTGCTACCTGAGGAGCAGACTAGGACTTTACAGGCATCTGAGAAGATTGTGGGGGGAAAAAAAGGTGAGAATTCTGGGCAAAGAAAGACGAATTTCATAGAGCTGAGGGTGAATTGAGCTGGTGTAAAAAGCACAAATGACCTCATGTTCTGTAACTACATGAACAAACATCTGAAAAGAACAAACACAGACACAAAGACAATGGAGGAAAATGAAGTGAGTACTCTTCTTATCAGACCTACAGTTTTGTAATCACACAACAAAACTTGCCACTTCAGTTGTTTGATTGACTGACACTGGCCCTCAGTATGTCTGAGATAGCAAATCCAAGAGAGAATAACCCACTTGTCTGTATCCAAGCCCTCTGTTCTTCTCAATGACATCATTGCCTCCTTTCTCTAGACCAGTAGCCCTCAGAGTGTGGTCACTAGACCCCCTGCATCAGCATCACCTGGGAACCTGTTAGAAATATAGATTCTAGGGCTTCATCCTAGACCTACTGAATCAGAATTCTGGGGTGGACCTCAGCAATGTGTCTTCACAAGCTTGCAGTGTGTTTCTAATGCACAAAAACGTTTGAAAACCACCACCGTAGTGGAAAGCATCATCAGTTTCTCAGTCTCAACTGATTTATTCTCATCTGTGTGCAGTATGTTCTAATTTCTGCTACATTAAAAAAATTCTCTTATGTCTTCATAACTTTCTACCTTCTCTCCTTCTCCTCCATCACAGCATTCTATCTTTTATAATATTGTCTATAGAGCAAGATAACAAAATAGGAAGCCCTGGACCTTGTTTTCCCACAAAGACACTGACCGAAAAGCCTTTATGAGAACTCCAGAAACTGCAGTACCCAGGCATACTTAAAGCCCAGCATAGCTGCACTGAAACAGGTTAGAAAAACCATTTCCTGTCACCCATGTAGCACCTTACCCAAGCCAGTACAGCTTAGCATGATTAGAAGTAAATGCCCAATTTATGGCTTTTCTATTAGCATAGGGGAGGAGGGAGAAGAATGAAATGTGTGTCCGACTTTCCCACTTTTCAGGAGGCTGCCTGAGGGGCTGATTCCCATCTTGCCTGACTCTGAGCACTGGTAGAAATCTGGCATAATTTGGATGTCTGGGGATTTTTGAGAAAAAATTTAAAAAGAGCTCCTTGGCCTGTTGCAGCACCAGAGAACCCGCAAAACTGAAGCCAGATGCCAGAGGGGAAAAGGGATTTCAAGATCATAAACAAAGAAGCCCACACCAAAACACATTATAATTAGAATGTCAAAAGTTAAAAACAAGAAGGTAACAGAAAATCGATGTATTACATGCAAGAGCACCCCTATAAGACTACCATCAGATTTTTCAGCAGAAACTTTCATGGCCAGAAGGATGTGGCATTACATATTCAAAGTATTGGGAAAAAAAGAACTTCTAACCAAAAGTACTCTACCCAGGAAAGTTACCATTCAGAATTAAAGAAAAGATCAAGTTTTCCATACAAGCCAAAGATAAAGGAGCTCATCACCATTAATCTGGTCTTACAAGAAATGTTAAAGGGACTTCTTAAAGCTGAAAAGAAAGAACACTAATTAGTATTGAGAACACATCTGAAAGAATAAATTTCATTGGAAAGGTAACTGTATAGTGAAGGTAATAGATTAATGAAGGTTTATAGGTTGAAAAACAAAAGTGGTAAAACTAACTGTAACTATCATTAGTTAAGGGATACACAAGATAAAAAGAAGTGAAATGTAACACCCAAACATAACATCAGCAGTGGGAAAATAAAAATGTTGAACTTTAAATTGGGAAATTGGGATCTAACTTATGCAGTTATATGTAAGCCTCATGGTTGTTACATGTAAGCCTCATGGTAACCACAAAGCAAAACCTATAGAAAATATACAAAAGAGAAAGAGGAAGTAATACAAGTCACCAAACCACAAAAAGAATAGAGCTAGAAAAGAAGAAATAGAAACTGAAAAAACAGCCAGAAAACAATGAACAAAATGGAAATAAGAATTTACCTACTAAAAGTCACTATACATGTAAATGGACTAAACTCTCCAAACAAAAGTCTTAGAGCAGCTGATGAATGAAAAACACAAGACCCATCAATACACTGCCTAAATGAGACTCACTTTAGAAGTAAGGACACACAGAGACTGAAAGTAAAGGGTTGGAAAAAGATATTGCATGCAAATGGAAACCAAAAGAAAGCTGACTAGTTATGTTTATTTAAGATAAAATACTTTAAAACAAATCAGTAATGATGCAAAATGAACATACATTACATAATGATAAAAAGGTTAAACCAACAAAAGAATATAACATTTTAAACATCTATGCCCCCAATATAGAAGGACATAAATATATAAGACAAATATTAATGGACCTAAAGGCATTGATAGACAGCAAAACAATAATAGCAGGGGACTTTAATATCTCACTTACATCAGTGGAAATATGATTCAGACAGAAAATTCATAAGGAAACACGGACCTTAAATGACATGTTAGGCCAGATGAATTTAATAAGTATTTAGAAAATTCTACTGAAATGCAGAAGAATACACATTCTTCATTCTTCTCAAAAGCATAGGAAACATTCTCCAGGAGAGATCATACATTAGGCCACAAAACATTTCTTAATAAAGTTTACAGGATTGAAATGATATAAAACATCCTTTCCAACCACAATAGTAACTTGAAGCAAATTAGATATTTAGTAATATGTAGAGATTAAACAACATGCTACTGAATAACCAATGGATCAAAGAAGAAATCAAAAGAGAAATCAAAAAATACCTTGAGAAAAACAAAAATGGAAATATAACATACTAAAAAATATGGGATACAGCAAAAGCAGTTTTAAGAGGGAAGATCATAGTAATTAATGCCTACCTCAAGAAACAAGAAAAATCTGAAATAAAAAACCTAACTTTACACTTCAAGGAACTCCATAAAGAAGAAAACAAAGTCCAAAATTAGTAGAAGGAAGGAAATAACAAAGATTAGAATAGAAATAAATGGAGACTAAAAAGAATAGAAAAAATCAATGAACTAAGCACTGGTTTTTTAAAATAATAAAATTAACAAACCTTTAGCTAGAATCACCAAGAACAAGAGTAAGGGCTTAAATAAAATCAGAAATGAAAGAGGAGATGTTACAACTGATAACACAGAAATGCAAAGGATCATAAAAGACTACTATAAACAATTATACACTAACAAATTGGACAACTGAGGAGAAATAGATAAATTCCTAGAAACAGAAAACCTACCAACATTGAATTATGATGAAATAGGAAATCTGAAAAGACCAATTATTAAGGAAATTGGATTAGTAATCAAAACATCCCAACAAACAAATTTGAAGACCAGACATCTTTACTGGTGCATTTTACCAAACATCCAAAGAAGAATAAACAATCATTCTCAAACTTTTCCAATAAATACAAGAGGAGGGAATGCTTCCAAACTTACTTTACAAGGTCAGGATTTACCCTCATACCAAAACCAGACAAGGATGCCACTAGAAAAGGAAATGAAAGGCCAATATTCTTGATATACACAGATGCAAAACTCCTCAACAAATATTAGCAAAACAAAATTCAACAATACATTAAAAGGAGCACACGCTATGATCAAGTGAAATTTATTCCATGTATACAAGAATCATTCAACATCTAAATTTTAGTCACTATGAAACTCCACATTAATGAATGAAGGATCAAAATCATATGATTATCTCAATAGACGCAGGAAAAGCATTCAACAAATGCAGCAAACTGTTATAATAAAAACTCTCAACAAAGTGGGTATAGAGGGAACATACCCAACACTACAGGCCATACATGACAAGCTCACAGCTCACATCGTGCTCAACAATAAAAACCTGAAAGCTTTTCCTCTAAGATCAGGAACAAAACAAGGGTGACCACTGTCACCACTTTTTTCAACACAGTAGTGCAAGTCCTAGCCAGATCAATTATGAAGGAAGAAAAAAAGAGGTAAACTGACACTATTTGCAGAATATATAATATTATATATAGACAATCTTAATGACTCTATCAAAAAACTGTTAGAACTAATAAAAATTCAGTGAAGTTGCAGGACACAAAATCAATACCTAAAAATCTGTTGTGTTTCTACATGTTAATAACAATCTATGCAAAAGAGAAAATAAGAAAACAATCCCATTAATACTTACACGAACAAACCTAGAAATAAATTTAACCAGGGAGGTAAAAGACCTGTATATTGAAAACCATAAAATGTTTATGAAAGAAACTGAAGAAGGTTTCTGTGCTTATGGATTGGAAGAATTAATATTGTTAAAATGTCCATATTATCCAAAGCAATATACAAATTCAATTAAATCCCTATGACAATTACAATGGCATTTTTCACAGAAATAGAACACTTGATCCTAAAATTAGCATGTAACTACAAAAGATCCCAAATAGCCAAAATAATCTTGAGAAAGAAGAACGCAGCTGGGAAAAAAAAAATGAACGCGATTGGAGGCATCATACTCACTGATTTCAAACTATATTACAAACCTGTAGTAATTAAAACAGTGTAATAAATAAATTGAACTAACAAGCAAAATAGAGACAGACTCATAGACTCAGAGATAGAGGACAAACTGACAGCTCTGGGGGTGGGTGGGTTGGGGGTGATAGGATTGAGAAAAAAAGAAAAAGACGTCACGGACACAGACAACAGTGTGGTGATTTCAAGGCGGAGGGAGTTGAGGGAGATGGAAGAGGGTCTAAGGGGGATAAATGGTAATGGAAAAAATACAGTAAAAACAAGCTCTTAAAAATAAAAATACAAATGAGCAAAATAGAATCAGAGACATGGAAATAAGGAACAAACTGACGGTGACCAGAGGGAACGGGGGAAAGAGATAAGGGGGGAAAGAAGGAAAGGGTCTCGTCAAGGAGCACGTGTAAAGGGCCCATGGTAATGGACAACAGGGTGGGGACTGACTCAGGGAGCGGGTGGGGGCGGCAAGGGAGAGCAAAGGGGGGAACTGGGAAAAATTGAACAACGATAAAAATATATATAAAATAAAAGTAAAAAAAAAAGTATGATATTGACATAAAAGCAGACACATAGATCAATGCAACAGAATAGAAAGACCAGTAATAAACCCACACATATATGGTCAATTAATTTTCAAAAAAAAAAGTGTCAAAAATATACAATGAGGAAAGGCTAGTCTCTTCAATAAATGGTGTTGGGAGAAATTGGATAGCTACATGCAAAAGAATGAAACTGGACCACTTTCTCACACTATATACAAAATTAGCTCAAAATAGATTAAAGACTTACCCTAAGACCTGAAACCATAAATCTCCTATATGAAAAAAGGCAGTAAACTCATTAACATAGATCTTGGTAATGAGTCTTTGAACCTGACACCACAAGCAAAAATAAACAAGTGGAACTTCATTAAACTAAAAAGCTTATGCAAGCAAAGGAAACTATAACGAAATAAAAAGGCAACCTCCTGAATGGGTGAAAATATTTACAAATCATATATCTAATAAGGGGCTAATATTTAAAATGCATACAAAGCTCATGTAACTCAATAGCTTGGAAACAAACAATCCTATTTAAAATGGGCAGAAGATATGAACAGACATTTTTCCAAAGAAGACATTCAGAAGGCAAACAAGTACATGATGCTTAACACCATTAACCACCAGGGAAACTCACCTCAAAACTACAATGAAACATCAATTTGCACCTGTTAGAATGGCTATTATCAAGAAGACAAGAAAAAAAACAATTGCTGGCAAAGATGGGGAGTAAAGGGAACCCTTGCACACTATTGGTGGGAACGCAGATTGGTGCAGCCACTGAAAAACAGTATGGAGTTTCCTCAAAAAAATTAAAGTGGAACTACCATATGAGACAACAATTCCACTTCTGGGTATTTATCTAAAGAAAAAATAATAATATGAAAATATATAGGCCCACAAGTTCCATGTATATTTTTACAAATAGCCAGATTTCATTTTTTTTTTTAATTTTAATTACTTCATTGTAGTTCTCATTATTTTTCTTATGGCTATTTACCATAGTTTCTTCATCCAGGTATCCATTGATAGACTCAAGAGGAGAAGCTACAGAAACCTTTCATGTTCCAAAACTTTCTAGCGAGATCAAGCTAAAGCTGGATTCCACTGGCGCCTGCATTTGTACCTGACCTTTCCTGCTCATTCTGCTTCCTTCACTCCTATGCAAGTTTCTCCTGAGAACCCTGTCAATATATCACTTATACCAAAATCCGTAGCACGGGTTGTTTCTAAGGACCCAAGCTAAGATAGTTGCCATTTAAAAAGAATAAAAAACACTAATATGGACATATAATTTTAAAATTACAATTACTTATCTTTTCAGACAATTGTTTTATCTTTTTACATAGTCTCTAGGAGAGGTACAAAATCTGACATATAAATCCTGAACAAGTCAAAAGCTGAATTGTTTTTTTGAATCAAGAGTCAGGGAAACAGATGTGCCAGCCATCTGTTGGTGGGGTGCGGATGATCTTCCCCAAAATGTGTCAGTCCAGACATCACTTCATGTAAGACTAGAGACCTACAACGCCTTGAGGGAAATGAGATAGAAGGAACAGCTTTGTTTCCCTCTGTAAGCCAAGGCAGGTGAATGTAGTCAAATGCCATGACCGCTTTAGAAAATGTCACTTGGAGCCAGCTGTGCTTTTTCATTGAAGAGTCTTTTCACTTAATTCCCAGACAGGAGACAGTGCAGAGAGTCAGAACAGATATCCAAGCTCCCTAAGTCATCGGAGCCCCCAACTGGGATCCTGCGGGGTACCCAGTTCTTCTACCTCACTCTGCGCATTGTTCAACAAATGCCAAGGCTTCTGTGAGGACACATCTCTCCTGTGGTCCATGAAACAGAGTTTAAACTAGAAAAAACACACCATAGTCTGAACAAGAACAAATGGAAAATTTCTATACCAGTCAAATACAGACCCTGGGAAACATAAACCAGAGAAACAAACGCACCTCAGCTAAACAGTTAGGCCCTTTCACTTGTAGTTATTTACTTTTTATGGAGAACTCATCTTATGGAGGCATTTCAGAGTTTTGTTTTTTTAATAACATTACCAGGCTGAAATGACCAGTATTTGCTAAAGGTTTTGCAGATAAAATGGAGAGGAAAGAGCAAAGGAATGGGAAGAAGCAGTGATGGAACCAAAACATAGAATTTTCAGAAACTAAAAACAGATTCCTCAAGTACCAATTAACTTGATATTCTGCACAGAACGAGAACCCCTCGTTCTCTGGCACTATCCTTTGCTGATTAGAAACCAGTTGCCAGGATTCGTTAAACAAATTCTGGTTCATTCAAGTAATGGGACAAGACACAGTCATTTATGAAAAAGGAGACATTATATGCTTTGATACATATGCTCTCCAAGATAAAATGTTTAATGAAAAAAAAAGGTGCAAAACAATGAAGATTCATTTTATATATGTATATGTATATAAATGCATATATGTAAATTATTACATGTACAAACACACACACATTTGGAAGGAGGTTGGGGGAGGGATGTAGGAGAGAGAATGTTTTCACTGTTCACCCTTTCCCTAGGATTTTTTCCATGTGCATCTACAACCCACTCAAAAACATTTAAACAGACTATGATCCACAAATCAAAACAGATTATAATGTGCTGAACAACATGGCTTTTTGTGAGAGTGGGTAGTTAAGTACCACTATTCTTACTTGCTAAGTCAAGTTTTTATTGTGTATACATTATTCTTTGGAATTCCCGCAAATGCTTTGGAAATAGGGTGATGACTGTGCCTTCCTGGAGTACCATATTATATTCCTAAACCATAATTTCTATGTCCTAACACAGTGGTCTTAAAGACACATCTGTGTTTCCTGATTTCAGATTTGAGCCCTTAGGGAAAAGGTATGCAGTGGGAGATCCCAGGTTTCCCCCACCCCCAATATAACCCCCAAAGCTGTTTTAGGGGAGAGATTGTCTGGAACAATGGGTTCAAGTTCCTGCTGACTCACTGGAGGAAGGCTAAATACCTTTGAATAAATACAGTATTTATCCAGGGGAAGAAAGAGATTCCGAGCTAGATAAAGGCTTAGAAGTCCAGACTGATTCTTTGGCACCTGTAATTAGGAGTGGCATTCTTGATATTTTCTAAAAATATTAGGAATGAAAACACAAATCTCTAAAATGTTTACTTGAGAGCAAAGTGTAGCATCCTCCGAGTAATCCTCAAGGATGTAGCTGCTAAGAGCTAAAAATATCTCCTGGGGGAGGGCTGTGCAGATGGGGCTTTGAGAGCAGGGGGGTGCACAGAGAACCCAGAAGAGCAGCCATGTGAGCAGATTTCACAGGATTAATAGGGAGTTTGTTGGCTGGTGGACTTTAAAAATAGAACCTCATTTCTAAGGGGTGGGTGCCCTGCTCCTGAGCCCTAGAAGAAGCCTGCTGAGAGGGATGATTAAAATGAAAGATTGTGCAGCTTTAAGGAAATGTTGGCATAAAGAAATGGCAACAATTACTGATGCTCCAGCCACCTTCTAAAAGGTTTCTGCAAATTGCTTTCCTTGGATGAAATACCAAATATCTGTTCCCAAATGTTATGAAGCAAAATAAATCACATTCCATTGACACATTCAATATGTCGTATCAGAGACCCTGAATCCAAACAAAGAAAAGCTGTTATTACCCTGGCACTATTACACTTCTTTTTTGCTCCTGTATTAAGGCTGCAAGATGAAAACTTGTTCCTTGTAAACAAGAAATTATCTCTGTCTCCTCCCTGCAGGAAAGGAGAAATCAAATCAGCCACTGACAAGTTTTTAGAGTTCAAAAGTTGGAAATTATTTACCCTGAGCCCTGACTCATTTAAGAAATGAAGCAGGTGAACCTGAGAAAAGGTAGAGCCCTTTCAACACCACATTGCTGGAGATGTACACAGAAGGGACTGGAGTCCAGATAGCTCAACTCTCGGCTTATCAATAAATAGCCTTTCTGCTAAATACTGTATACTAAATGGGTTCAAGATTGTATTTCTTTGTGAGACCTTGCATTTTCACTAGAATCAAAATTTTAAATCTAAGAGAAAGGCAATTTCTCAAGCAGTGGCTGGTACAAGAAGAAGACTTTTTTTTTTTTTTTTTTTTTTTTTTTGAGTGATACAAAGAAGGGAATAGCATTTAATTTCTCAATCTACAAAGCACTTCAGTGTTAAGGTTACATGTGCTACGGGACTGTGTTGCACTTCACTGATGTAAATACTGCGTAAATACAGTACAACCAATAATACTCACTGAGGTGTAGTCGCTGTGGTTGGATCACCTTCACCTGCATGTGCCCCCACATCCCAGCTACTGGGCGTGTTGGCTGCTAAGAACTCAGGGCTCTCCGCTTCTCCAGAGAATTTGTAATGGGAGGGAACCCCCCCCCCCATCTTCCTCCAACCGCCCCAGAAATGGGGAGGGGCGAGAGCACAGAAGACAGCATATGCATGCATGTGTCGCCCCATCAACTAGGATGTCAAGCGCAAGACACAGAAAAAGGAGCACAAGGCTGGCACCACAAGCTAGGAAGGTGATTGGATGGGAGGGAAATAACCTCCCATATTCTTCATCTACAGGAGGGATTATGTAGGGATCTTTAAAAGACAGAGCACAAGCAAAGATGCACTTCCACTTCCCCATCCCCTGGCTGGTGGGTCAGCTGCTGGGGCCTGAGTTTCCGGAGCCAGGGACCTAGCGGAGTGGTTCTGAGCGCCCCCTGCCATGGCACTCCAGGACCTGCCTGTCTGCAAGCGCAGCACGCTTCCGGTAGGAGGGCGGGGGGAGGCTCAGGCAGGAAGCTATGGTGGCTGCCGCTGCCCATGGCTTTTGCTAGCACAGGCCTGCCAGCTGTGGCCCCAGTGCAACCCGGGAGGGTCAGGGCCCTCACCCCTCCGTGAGTGCTTTGAGCCTGACCAGGAGCATTACCGGTGCTGGGAGCAAGGATGGTAAGAAAGGTGTGGTGGGGGCACAGAGAAAAGATTAGGTCCAGCAGGTCCTGGAAGGCCGAGCAGCCGGGTGACAAGCCCCACACTCCTCCCCAATGTGTGAAACTGCAGAAAACCACTGTGACTGCCTCCCGCCAGCAGCCTGCGCACTGCTCCAGTAGCGGGAGGCGAGGGTGGGCATTAAGGAATCTGCCTATATCTACACATAAGTAAAACTTCCATTTTCCTTTCCACGAGACTCTGTCTCCAGAGTTATTGCCTATGGGCAACAGGCAGTGGGACCCCAGTAGTTCAGTTACAATAGTGTTCCCCAACGTGGGGCCCTAGCCACTAGTGGCAGGTTGACACTCTACCGCCCCCAACCCCCCACCAAGGAGTGGGACTGTGGGGCTTCCCAGTTGCTGGGAATTCTCTGTACACCCCCTAGGGGTGTCAGCCCCTTGAACATGCCTGACGGGTGGAAAGGAGACAGGTCTGGGAAGGGAATAAACTCTAGGAAGTAGGAAGGAAGGATCACTGAGTTTTAGGGCTGTGAACTGGGGTCTGGGTAAGAACCTATTTTGGGGGAGGCCATTACTTGGGTTCACTGTTTGTGAGACTGGTTGACAGAAAAACTAGCTTGTGAGCATTTGCTAAAATCATGGAGTCGTTGATGTCAGTTTTTTCTACATGTTTCCAGGTTGCCTGGCTTCTTTTGGTCATTGGGTTAGGCCTGTTGTGTATCTGGGCCAACAGGTGCCATTCTGGGTTGATTCCTGGAGGGAGCCCACTGGGTAGAAGTTTAACAGACTGGGGTACATATAACCATTATCCAATGTCCAAGAAAGTATTGGTTTATTATTATGATATTGTGTGGCTTACATACGTTTGGGATTGTGGGGAAAGGCAGTCCATGGGTGATTCCCTAGATTACTGTACTACTATGCAACTGGAATAGTATTGCCAACAGTTGAATAAATGGGATGAAATCTGTTATGTCAGTGCATTTATGTCATTGCATAATAGGATTTTACCAGTGACTCTGTCCTGCTTAAGCAAACAGGGTGTTTATTGCTATGGTCCAAGGAAGCTCGAAGGATGAGAATGACAGACACGGTGCAAGAGTCGAGAATGTTGCATGGCCTTGTTGGGTGCTCCTGCAGAATTGTTCTTCCATGTGCTATCAAGGTTCAGGGTTCTGGGCGGGAGTCTAGCTGGCCAAGCTGAGGTCACAGTCCCACTGCTTGATTTTGCTGGGTTAATGTCAGTAGAGATCTAGGGAACAGGTTGTCTGGATTTGGCTGCACATTAAAATCCTCTGTGGGAAGTTTCATAAAAACCTGATACTGTACTTAGGCCATGCCACAGATGAATCATGGAGGGCGAGACCCCTTTACTTTCCCCTGCCTGTATATTTAGCATACTCATTATGAATAAAGACAGAAAACACATCCATAGGTATATCATGGAAAAAAATCTTGATCTCTAAGGGGAGGAAAAAAAACCTAATACTGTTTAAGGAAGAAAAAAAAAATCCCTTACAAAAGAATGCCTTATTGCAAACATTGGATGAAAGAGAATGGTGGGGCATCAAATTATACTGAGCTAAAATGTCATTAATCTCTCAAGGTGAGTAAAAGCTTTTTGAAGAGAGGAAAGACTGGCGATAATATCAATGAATAACTCCATCTAAGAAAAGCACTTAGGACACTCTATTCCAACAACAAATGAGAAAATGCAGAAAAACCTGAAAAAATAAAACAATGAACATTTTTTATATATAATGTGCATGTTGCAGTATACATATATTGTACATGTATATAATGTATATACAAGTTTATATACAGTTATTAAGCTATATAGACACATATAAACAAAATTCAAAAATGAATAAGGATAGGTTATATAGCAATGTGTACTATCATAAATTAATGACACTAAACACAGAAGGACATATTTGAGGAAAAGTTAATCTTTAAAAAGTTCTGAAATACTACGCTATCTGTCAAGTCCAGGAAAAATGTTTACGAAGATGGCAGTAAAAAGACTCCAATATCTCCTTAGGGAAAGATAAAAAGGAGGGGAAGAGAATGAAAGTAGGTTTTTAAAATATTAATTTATTGGAATGGAGAAAAGTAGGAAGAAAACTCTTTCTTCATTGTTTTCCTGACAGGGAGAGTGAACATCTTTTTTAAAGAGTAGTAGATTTCACTTTCTAATCTGTTAGGTCAAGGGAATAAAAATTAACCATAAATAACAAGAAGAATACAGTAGAATTTCAAATTTAGTAAAGGGGAATGGAGAATAAACAGCAAAAGTAAAACAAAAAAAGAAAAAACAATGATATGTCCACTGGTAAACATAAACTAAGTGTAACACACCAAGTATATCGGTCACTGTATACAATGTAAAAGAATAGGAGAATTCTATCAAAAAGGCAGAAATAATGCAACATATCTCTTTATAATACAAAACACAGCCAGATTTACATATTAGGGACACTCTTAAGATAATTTTAAAGTAACAAAGATAAATGGAGTGAATAAACAAATACCAGGAAAACTGAAAGAAAGGGAAGCAAAAATAGAAACGTTAATGTCAGTGAAGTGTAATTTAAGGGTAAAAGAACCAAATAAGATCAAAAGGGACATCACATAGTGATGAATAGCACAATTATAAAAGAAGCAGCAGTCATAACTGGTATCAGCCAATCACCATAGCAACTCAATACTTAAATTTATTTTAAAAGCAAGAAGAACTTGCTAGACATATAATTATGGTGGAAACATCAATATGCTGCTCTCAGAACTGAAAATCCAGTTGAAAAAATAAAGGACACAAACTGAAAATTCAGTTAATGAACAAATTGATACGTTTGTCACCTTATCTTTTAATGTACTTTTACAAATAATCATGAACATTCGTAAAGGTTGGTCATATATGTGGCCACTGAAGGAAAAAAACTAAACCAGTGTGAAAGTGGGCAGTTTTTATAAGCTACATTTTCTGAGTAGAACCTAATAAAAATATAAATAAATAATTAAATGATAAAATGTATATATATCAATGATTTGACAATGAAGTAGCTTGCTTCTAGATCATTTTTTTTATCAAAAATGAAATTAAAACCTGCCTGGAGGGCAAGGAAAAAACCACTCCATAACACAACTGCAGAACACATCAAAAGCAATGTTTAGAAGAAAATTTATAGACATAATTGCCTCCATTATTAAAAAAGAAAGCTGGTGAATAAAGTCATTTTTCATGAAAAGCAAAATTAAACACAGTTAAGAAGAAGAAATGTAAAAGTATTTTTCAATGGGTAAAAAACTAGAAGAAAGTAAAAATGACTCCGAAACTCTCTCTTTGAAAACACTGATAAAGCACATAAAATATTGTAGGATTCTGATCAAAGAAAAGGGCAAAAGAAAAAGTAAATGGGACAAAGAATGGGCATGAGACATGGCCACGACATAAAAGAGACCCATGCCACCCTGAAAAATTGCTACGTGCATGCAACACTGTGGCCACAGGTGAAAATGAAGTTTTTTGTTTTTTTTTTTAGCAAAGATCTCTCTGGTTCACCAACTTTTCATAAGTGCTATACCATTTCATCATTTTACTCTACTTTTTTTATTATTGTTCAATTACAATTGTCTGCATTTTCTCCCCACCTCTCCCTGCCAACCCAGCCAAACCCACCTCCCTCCCTTGCTTCCACCCTCCCCCATGGTTTTGTCCACGTGTCCTTTATAGTAGTTCCTGAAAACCCTTCTCCCCACAGTCCCCTCCCCCCTCCCCTCTGGCTATTGTTAGATTGTTCTTAATTTCAATGTCTCTGGTTATATTTTGTTTGCTTTTTTCTTTTGTTGATTATGTTCCTAAGTTAAAGGTGAGATCATATGGTATTTGTCCCTTACCGCCTGGCTTATTTCGCTTAGCATAATATATCTCATTTTGATCAGCCACCTTCCTTTTCATGTCCAGCTCCACTCTTTGATGGATATTTTTCCCTTCATTCAAGGGTCATTGTAGTTTTACTGGCCTAGTGTGGGTATGGGAGGAGACTTTGTTTATTCCAGCTCAAATTCAATGAGAGTAGACTCTGTACTTTCACTTTAATACCGTCTTACCACATTCTTGGAACACATCTCATGCACCCCGTGCAGCCTATACATGGCAGCTCTCTTGTTTTGTTTAATATTTTAAAGCACTTCACATTCCTTACAGTAGCAATATTAAAAAAAAATTTAGATTAGAGAGAAAACGTTACCACTCCGTGCAGCAGTTTTATGAAAAGGAAAACAAATTGTTCTCACAAGCTGAGAGAAAGTTTCACTAGTTTTTAATTATCAAATATATTTTACACACACATACACACACCTGTTCACACACACATACATAATGCAGATATAGTATCTCACCAGGAAATAGATCAGCCATGATTTTCAGCCTCAAGAGACTTGCAATCAAGTAAAAATGCTTACAACTCAGTAAGACTGTAGAAATTTCATAACAGTTCATATAACTAGTAGGGACATAACTGAAGGGGTAAGGAGTCTAGCTCCGAGGTACCCTTTTTCCCAAACCTGGACAGTCTCTTAAACAAGTCACATACTTTTAAGCTCACTTACAGAGAATTAAACAGTCTGATTTTCCAGAGAGAAAAAATCCAATATAATCAATAGTAAATGCTTACTCCCTGTATCAATAAGAATTTGCTGTGTAAAAAAACCACCCCCAAATTAGTAGCTTATAATAAAAGCTAATTAGCCTTCAGTTCTGCGGATCAGCAGTATTGGCTGGGTTTGGCTGGGTCAGGTGCTGTTGCTGCTCTCCCTGGGTTCTGTCATTTGTCTATGGTCAGCTCTGTTCTCACATGTCCAGGGATTTGGCTCAGGAAATGGGCTGACTATAAACTCTGGTCTAGGAAGTCTCCAATTTTCCAAGAGGCTAACTCATTCTTCTTCATGTGGCCCATTGAGAAGGGTTGTTGAGAGACTCAGTGTTCAAAGCCCCTTGAGGCACAGAATTGGAACTGGTGTAGTATCCCTCCCACTAAATTCTGTTGAATGAAGGGAGTCACAAAGCCTACCCAGGTGTAGTGAGTGGGGAAACAGACTCTGTTTCTCTACAGGAGAAGTTGTGCAGACCCACTGCAAGGGTGGCTACAGGAGGAAGTTCATGGCCACTTTGCAACCCCAACTACTTAAATCCTGTTTCCTTCCTGTGGATGCTTGGCTGTCCCATGGGAAACACCATTTGTGTCTATTGCTGCCTGCCTCCATTTAACCCCATTCCATTCAGTTGCTCGCCCTCTTGCTTTTCCAGCTAGGAGTCACACATCAACCCCTGCACTCCCCTCCTTTAAATGCCATGGACACGTGTGAGGTTTTCCAAGTGGTGGTCCACAGCCTCCTCACTTAATGCCACCCTTACCTCCCCCATGTGGCGGGAGGAGATGCGTGCTATCCAGCAAGTCTCCCCAAAGCAACCCTCCCTATCAGCATTTCTCAGCCTCTCCATCTCCTTGTTTCATGCATGAGTGACATGCTAAGGGAAGAAAAACTGGTTTCACGTTTTTCTTACGTTAGGTTCCCCTAGAGGCAATGGAAAATGTGAGTGGAGGCAATGGAAAATGTGAGTGAAAAAAAACATTGATTAGGAGGAGATCCCAAGAAACAGAATAAGGAACGAGGAAGAGAGACAGGGAGAAGGAAGGAAGTACAGAGTAGGTTTTCCAATCCAGTTATGCTATGGGCAAAATCTCTGGGAGTCAGTGTATGACATGGACCTCAGAGGTATCCCACCCAGGGTGAGGGACCTAGGGCATTTATGCATCAATCTGTTTTGGACAGTTGCACCATTTATACAGTCACCACATCACAGATGGAAGCAGCGAGGTGAGCAGTGAACTCCCTGGCATTTCCAGCCTGCTTTGAATATGTGCAGGCAGAGCAGGCACCAGGAGCCAGAGCACACCATCCAGCAAGAAAGGCAGGTGCTGGTGGTCATGAAGACTGGCCCTTTTATTCTGAAGTGGTAAGAATGAGGGTCATAGTGACAGCCCCTGGCTGTTACACTTGTCCTATGTAGATGGTGTAGCAATTTCATCGGGCTCCAGAGTAACAGGAAATGCTGATTTAGTATTCTCTTGCACAGGGGAATATCTCAAAATGTTATTCTCTTAGTCTCATCTTTTCTCAAAAGTATTTTTTTTCCAGCCAGTCTCTACCATTTTTATTCATATTTCCATGCCTGTTGTTCAGAAAGCCTTTAACCCTAAGGTTAAGATTCATTATCTCATCCCTTTCTATCTACTTATCATCAATTCTCTCTTACCATCAATTCTCTCCTGCCAATATCTTCTTAGATATATGTCCTGCACGTACTACAGGGTCTGGCCCATAGAGGAGACTCAACAAGTACTTCCATAATAAATGAGTTAATAAATGAGATTCATTATTGTTTGTAACCAGTCATCTATGCTCTTTTCTGTGACAATGCCAGATATAAAATATTCTTGTATTTCCTCCTCTTGACTCCCTTGAGAGGTGCAACTTTTCGTTACCTGAAAGTTTATATTAGTTTTAACCAGTGGTTTATCATGGAAGAAACTCAATCTGACACCTCCTATTTGTCATAGTCAGTCTATTTCCTGTAACTTTTAAAAACTCATCTGTAGGTCTGTGTCTATCACTTTTCACTTTGTAAGCATATATTACCATTCAAGACGCTCTGAGAATAAAGAACTGCATTTGTTTATCCCTCTCCCGTTCCCCTTTCTCTCTCTCCTTCTCTTTGTCTCTCCCTTTCTTTCTTTGCCACGCATACAAATACAGCCTTGAATTATGTTTTCACATTGTTCTCTGTCAAGAATTGAATTCCCCTCTCATCTTCACCTGTACACATCAATTATTTTTAGTAAACTTTCTGTTGAGGTAAAATGCCCAAGGAAAAAGTGCAAAAATCACAATACACAACTCCGTGAATTTTCACAAATGAACACTCATGTACAGCCTGGGCTCCTTCCCCAGCCCTAGGGAGGCTAATGGTGCACCGCTAGCCTTTCAGTTAGGGGTACCTCACTCTTCCACCAGGACCTGTGACAACCCCACTAAGGCTCTTCCCCACGATAGTCCACATCCAGGTTGGGGGTGCCCCCATTGCCTGTTGAAGGCAGGTAAGAGTTGCGCCTCTACTCTGCTTATCCCTCCAGCCATGGTGTTACTTTTATTTTCAGTTTTTGAGTGCTGCCTGCTTATTTTCTAGCTCCTTCAGTCTTATTATCTATTGTTTGATCTCCTCTTATTATATGAATTTCCTTGTGCTCTGTAATTTCTTTGAATGAATAGAGAGTAATTCATGCTGTTTCATACAGTTAAGTTTCCCATGAGCATTCTTCACCTGTTCTTTGCATATGACATTCATTTCACCCTTTTGGAGATTGCATGTCAGGATTTCTGGGTCCGCTTCCTTCTTGTTCTGTCCCCAGTGCTTACAACAGAACTTGGCACATTGACTATATGCAAATATTTGCTCAGTAAATGTGGAGTGAATCTCTGCCGGCTTTCTATGTTGAAGACCTTTGCCTTATTCCTAATCATTGAATGGGAGCAACTCTCTTTCAATATTGAATTTACTAAAAAAACATCCAATGGGTGTATAGGGCAGGAGTGAGTATAGATGATTAGAACACATAGCGAGATAAGTAAACCAGTATTGTGACAGTATAGACACAGCTGTGTTACATCATAATGATTTCCTGCCAATTTTCTAGTTTCTGCCCTAGGAATTTTCTATCAGCTGTTAGTTCCTCCTGCCTCCCCACACAAATGCACCATTGTACACACACCCAGTAAGCATCATTCTGTACAGTCAATAGTGATGACCAGCTATGATGGTGTTGGCCTCTTAAATCCACTCAGCCTCACTTCTAGGCTAGTTCTCTAGAGTGACAATTCAGGTGATTAAAACAACAACAACAATAAAGAGAGCATGTTCAAACTGTCTTTTCTTTGGCTCCCTGTCCCCACTGCCATGCCAAGCCAAATAGTACATTTCAGGGATCTACCCTATTCTCCCTTTCTGACTCCCATCACATTCCATTTCTTTATCATTCCCAGAGAATCCTTCAACTTTTTTGCAGAGAATACTGCATCCTGCTTTAAATCTGAATGGTTCTGTATTTATTTGTGGCATTTTCCCTTGAATTAATTTATTTTACCCAAATTTATCCATATTTAGTTAATATTCTTTCTTGTCTGTGGTCATGAACTTCAAGAATCATCAGTATATCTGATGATTCAATTCCATATTTCAATTCTATATTGAAATATAGGGTCTCTTTTCAATTCTATATTGCTGCCCCCCTCAAGTCAGCAGGTCTCAGGAGGAAAAGTGGAAAGAACTTATTACTCCACCACCTGTTCCTGGAAGTCTTATCCTATAGTTTAAAATGCCTTTTTTATTACTAAGCTGCTTTAACATAAATGTTCTCATACCACAACTGAATTCTATTTCCCTGGCTGGAAAATAGGAAGAGCAAATAAGTAAATAAAAGCATTTCACAGGCTCAACATTCTCCAAGGAATTTGGAGTTAACATTCTGTTATCCTCAGCCATGTTCTTTGGACAGTTGTCTCACAACTGGCTGAACAGTGGCTTCTGAGATTTGAAGTTCTGTGGAGTTACTTCTTTACTTTACTACTTTCATCTGTTCTATTTGTTCTTAGGGTGCAAATGCTCATTCACTAACAGCAACTCAGAGGTTGGAGGGAGAAACTGAGTCAGCCACCAATCATAGATGCATTCTAAAGTTTAAAAGGGAAGCTAGAAAATAATGCTGCTGGATTTTGGAAGTGTCACTTCTTATGTCCCTTCTTGGAGCAAACTTGTCAATATATGATCCTGTGCCTTTAGAAATATCCATTGTCTGATGACAAATCTATAAACGGGCCCATATGCATGCATGTATATCAACCTCCTGCCATTGTCAATGGCCATGTCTGCATGTAGGCATACTTCCTCTGCCCTCTCTTCTCCACTTCCACACATAGTTGGATGTTCACTGCTGTCTGCTGGCCACTAGGATCTTTTTAAGCAAAGAGTTCCAGCTAAAAGTTGTTTCTCAAACTGGGTTCCATTGAGTGCTAAGGTCCCATAAAGATGTTTCATGGGAAACAAGGGGTACTCAGGAAAAGCTGGGTATATAAGCCTCCAGGCTCTTCACCCTCAGGTCAACCAGTGGAACTCTGTTTTTATCTGGTCTATATATAAAATTCCTGACACAATGCTGATAAAAAAAGAAAAGTTCTACTGATACAAAATGTTTGAAAACTTCTGTAACCCAGATGATGCTCATGTATCAGTCTTCCACACCATAAAACTCTTAACTTGGAAATCTATATTTTTATTAAGTACTTTGTAATTAATAATGGTTGGGATATTCAATAATGCAATTTAATTTCATTTTTCCATCTGTTCTTCCCATTAATACACAAGTCAAACAAATGGCTCCTCTCTTTCCCCCAGGACTTGTGTTCCAGTTCTGAACCTTCTTTCAGACATAGAATTGGTTGAAAGGGGACCGAGGATGGATGGGTGTTTTCCAGCTGTGACCACAAGGGCTGGATAGGAGTACTCACTCCCATCACTCACTGAATACATTGGTATCAGTTGGTCAAAATCATAATTAAAACCAGCTTTGTTCCAGCTTTAGCATAAGTTTCAAAGGTGGCTGTCAGCAGTTGGTGGCTGGTGGGGCTGACATATGTGGCCAGAGTCTCTCAAAACCCATCCCAAACACAAGAACCCAAACACCCGAACATCAGCCTCTTAATGTCCTCCTTTAATTTACTCTATAAGATCTGTGGCATTTTTGCCATCTCACTCCAATTTTATATTCAGGATTATTGATCATCACTATATATTTTCCTAAATATAAATATCAGTAATATTTATAGGCCATAGATGAAGTATTACACAATGTTCCTTAGGGGAAAAAAGTGCTCCAAATCCTATGATTAAATAATTAAATAGCCTAAAAGAGTTTAATAGTGTTAAAAAAAAAAAGAAGCTGAAATCAAGTGTTTATTATAAGCCAGAATGTGATAAAAATTTTTTTTAATTGGGGATGGGGATGCATGTGTGCACGTGTGTGTTCATCATGGCTATTAAACTTATTTTTGGTTTCACCAAATTGTAAAATAAATGAAGAATTGCACACATTCTCCAAATGCTGAAAGACTAAAAATCACCTGAGATCTATTCAAATAGGTGAACATGGAGTTTTTCTGGAACTGTGTCACAGATTTCGACCCGCAAAATCCGTGGGAGGACCGCCCCGATCGCGTGAATCAATCTTACCCAGAGACACGCTTGGAGGTGAGAATCCGGCGGCCACGGGTCTCCTCCACCATCCCCATCTTGGGGAGAAAGACCTCGGGGCTTGCTTAGCCGGGACTTTTATTAGACGCATTAAGACACATTTACATTGGATTGATTATTCATGGGATTAAGCAGAACAGGTAGGATTACTCATAGCAGGGCATTAGGATGTAAATTCAGGTCCGGTGGCAGATAGGACCAGGTTAAAGTAATATGCAGGGGTTAGCAAGCCATAACTTTTTAAGATACATCATTGCCAAATTCCTATTAGAGAATTTCCATTCCACAGACATGATCCACACTTGCTCACACGGGAATCACACGGAGCTGTGCTCAAAACGTGTAAATGCTCAGGACTGCGTGTTTACACATGTGTGGAAATCACTGCCACACAACTGGGATAGACCTGCCAGCAACAAAATTTTGTCTTCTACCCAGGTTCTAGCGAGAGGGACTGTGTTTGTTGAATCTAGATTCAAAAGCAAGTGTGTGTGTCTTGGGATCTGATCTGGTGAGATGGCTTATTGAAAAGATTAACTCATGTAGACACACACCCATGCAAAGACATCTATAGATAAATCAGGTGTCACCTCAGAGGACCTCAATCCTGCTCCCATATTTTTAGCTGTAGAAGGGAGTAAAAGAAAAGAAGCATGGTTTCCTATAATCTGCTTTCAAATAAAGCAGCAAATTCTTAACTACAGTGGAAGAGCATTTGCAAATAAAGCTTTTGAGTGGTTTGTGGCTTCTGTAAGTATACACACACAAAAATAGAATGCATATTTTTGTTTTTTTAATTTTTGTGTATGTACAAAAATATTTTATAATTCTAGCATACGTATATTTTCAGCAAGAAATGAAATATTACTCTGGCTTTCAAGTTCTCCCCTGTTGTGTCAAGTCGTAGGAGACTGAAGCTACAGATCTTAGTTCAACCCAGAAGAACCAGCATGTGTCTCAGCTATAATGGGAAAACTCTAGGCCAAAGTCTTGGCTGCCTTAAGGAATTTCTCCCACCAGATTTAGGACATCCCAGGAGGAACTAGAATTAATGGCATATTAAAGGCACTAAAAATGGCATCTGTGTTAAATGATTTGAATAGCACCTTCCCACAACTATTCAAAGCACCATTGCTTTTTTTCTTTAAATAGGTATTTAAACGTTCTTTTGAAATGTAAATACCCATAGGGAAACACAGTACATCATGTAACAAATTATACACTTCTTTCCATCCCTGAAGTCAAGATGGAAGAGTGGAATTACAGGAAGAAAATGGAAGTTTTGACAGAGAAAGATGATAAGAAAGGATACTGGGTCAATAGCAATTACAGCTCTGTGTCGGTTCTGCTTAAGTCTGGTCCAAGGCTATCTAAGCTAGCGTTTTGCTGCCCAGCAACTCTGTCCAGTTTTAAAATTCATCAACACACATAGAAGCTATGAAGATGCAAATCATCCAGCAAAAAGACTAAAGAGATAAATAAGAAAGTCTAGTTTATCATTAAATGTGTTTAATTCACCTCCTCAATGTCTCCCCACTTCTGCTTCCTTCCCCCTCCACCAGCCACATTTAAGTCATTATTATTCCACAGCAGCCTCACAAAAGACCTCCCCACATTTATTTTCCCCCAACTCCAACTCATTTTTACAATGCAGCCAGAGCAACTTTGTTCAAGATATAAATCTGACTAGGTCAGCTCACTACTTGAAACTCTTCAATGGTTTTGCATTGTCCATGGAATAGGATTTAGATTCCTAAATGGCGTACAAGCTCTACAAGTTAGGGCCCGTGCAGCCTGATTCTGTTTTTTCTCTAGCATTCTGTTTCCTCGTCCCACCTGCCCACCAAAACTCTCTTTCCCAGTATCTTTGCACTCTTCCCTTCTTTGTTCACCTACTTGTCTTTGATATCCAAGTCTCTCTTCATCAGAGAAGACTTCCTGGCCTCTCTATGCCAATACCAGCTCTTAAGTAATATTCCTCTCCTTAAAAATAACTGCCACAGTTGAAATTGTCCATTGGTTTAATATACATTACCTAATTAATGCCCACCTCCCCAACTATATTTTAAGAGGCAAATGAGAGGAAGAAAGTATGTTTTATTAATTATTTGGGCACATAGTTAGCCTATATGTCCTAGTTAGGTCGGTGTAGCCATATGACTGCCTTCTGGCCAAAGAAATGTGGGCAAAAGAGATACGGACTATTTTAAGAACAGAACAATATAAAATTATAGTGCAATGCTCTATATTTTTCCTTACACTGAATTGTACAGAAAAAGAACTTAAAAGCCATAAACTAAATATGTTGAGAACCTGAGACAAAAACAGGAGGAAATTTATCCAGCCCAGAACATCCATCATGGGCTTCTCTTTGTGTTAAGCCATGGAGATTTGATAGTTTATTTTTTATGATAGCTAGTATTGCTCTAATAAAACACAATTGTATTCCTCAGGCATGGCACAGTATCTAACACACAGTCGATATTCAGTAAGCTTTTATTGATTGAATGAAAAGTGTTGCTTCTTGGTATGTGGAACATCTTTGGAGTTAATAGAGGGGATGGAGTATTTGCATTTGTTTGATTCACAGATTGGCCCCCATACACAGCGGGCAAGAAGAGACTGAAGAAAGAGGCATGCTACTCCAGACTGATAGGTGGTAGGTTCGATAAGCAAGGGAACCAATATGGGAGATTTTCCTGGGGTGGCTTCAAGATAAGAAGATTTCCATACACACCCACCAGGATCTTAAAAGTTTATACAGAGACCTTAACTAGGTTCATCCAGGTATACCATCCAGATTGTCTCACAACATACTGCTCTTTCAAGACTGTGTCCTTTAAGCAGCCCCCATTGTGGCGATGGTGATCAGAGCCTCCATTCTGAGGACAGGCGAGGAAGTAAGGAGCCTCCAATGGCCTGGGTCCAGCTAGTAAGTCAGTGGCCCATCTCATCCTCTCAATTACCTTCTCCAACAATTTGATCAAGACTTTCGAGTTTGTTGACCCAATGGTCATTTGCAGCATTTCAATGCCAACAGAAATAGCACAGCTGTGGGGCAGTATAGGGCCAGGCCCCTCTCCAGCTAGACAGCTCTGCTCTGCTCTTCATTGATCTGCTCTGCTGGCATCTGCTTTCTGCTGCACCTGTCTGCTCGTTCTATGTCAGTCTGCTCTGGCAAGCATTGGACTGCTCCAGTGAGACATCTCCTGCTTAGCTAAGGAAACACAGTAATCAGTCTTTGGTGGAAAGGAAAAGTGCATTCTCTGAGCCAGAGAAGCTGGCTTATATAGACAGAAGACTCCGCCCTGATTCCTGACTGACCCATCCTCATGCAAATGAGAACTCCAAATCCTCACAGTTTGACTGGCCCGAAAGGCAATGTTCTGACTGGTGAAAAATGAGCTGCTCTGATTGGTCAGGGAAGATGTTGACAGGATATAGCCGTGCAGCTCCAATTGAATTGGAAAAGCCTCAATCCTGTTGGTTAAAATAGGATTGCAGGAATTCCTTTGTAAGAGCTGGGTCAGCTGGCAAAAACACAGTGCAGGCAGGCAGGCAGCTCAGTGCAGGAGCAGATAGTTCAGTTCAGGCTTCTCCTCCCTGGAGTGCAGTTTGTGTGAGAGGCCTCCGTGTAGAAATGGCTGCTGGACTCTGTTATTATGTTCGAAGCGGGGAGCTTGAGCCCAGTTAGCCATCAAGAGCCCTTCTTAGTGGTATCTTCATTTTCCGGGTCCACAAGATCAATGACTTTTTCCTAAGATTATCTTAAGAGAGAGAAAAAAAAAAAAGATGCACACAGATACCAAGTAGAGAATGAATTTTCATATAATAAATGATTCATTCTTAATTTTTTGATGTCCTTAAACAAGGTAATTGCATGTACATCCAAATTGACTGACCACCAATGAGGTATTAAAATACTAGTTTTAGCCTCAGGGTTTTCCCCTGGCCCAAATGGAAACTTCTATGAAATAATATTGAAGAATAGAAGGAGTGGAAGCTACAGAGAAGAGCAAACCTGGATATGATGTTGTCTATTCCACGTATGGGCTGAGTCACCCTGGACAAGACCTATCACCGTGCCAAACATCAGTTCACTTTCTGTAAAATGGGAATATTGTAAAAGTGCTTACTATTATATATGTAAAGCATTTGCCAGACAGGAAACTTTTTAATTCTCACTGAAGGATGCGTTTATTGATTTTAGAGAGACAGGAAGAGAGAGAGAGACATAGATGTGAGAAAGAAACATCGATTAGTTGCCTCCTGTACATGTCACCCCAACCAGGGGTCACGCCCACAACTTAGGTATGTGCTCTGACTGGGAAGGGTCCTCAAGCTTTTGGTGTAGGTGAAGGTACTTCATTCAATGGAGCACCTGGCCAGGGGGAACGGGAACATTTTTGCATTTCAAATTATGGTGGCAATAATAATGATGATGGTGCCAATAAACAGCAGCAGCTTCTCTAGCAGTCACTATGAAAAAAAGATGGCATTGAATTCTGGGGCTAGAGAGCTAGTGAATTGAATTGTACAGGTTTGGTAAACTAGTCTGAACCATCCATTCAGGAAGTCACCGAGCTGAAGTCACCTTTTAAATGTACATCTGTATCATTATAAAAGTAACTTTTACTATGTACTTTTTAAAAAACATTCAGGTATAAACAAGAAAATAACATGATCACTGCCAAAAGAAAATTGATATTAATATTTTAATGCATCTGCGTCAAGATTTTGTCCCTCTACCTAGTAATCCTTTTAAAATATAAGCATATGTGTACATGTGATTTACAATTTAATCTTTAAGAACCTGGGCTCTGATAAGAGGTTGCCTATGTTTGCATCTTGGCCTTACCATCACTAACTATGGGCATTCATAATAAATTTTTAAGTCTCAGTATCTTTATCTGTAAAGTGTGACAAATGTGACAACTTCATAAAGTTATGTTAATTAGACGATACAATACATGTAATATGCTGAGAATAGTTCCTGACACGACAGAAACATAAAATAGACATTAGCTATAATACTAACAGTTATGATGATGATTTATGCATGTGGTTTGTTTAGAGAAAAATAAATGTAAAAAGGAAAACAAATGTCAACATAGTAGCACTTCATTTTAAACAAGTGCTTTGATTTCATATTAAGTTTATAACTAATGAATCATTCTTAACCTATAAAAAGCCATTTGATCTTTTATAGTTTCAATTGAAAAGTCTATTCTAGAGTTCCTATTTCACTTATTCTACACATTCATGAAACCAGTACCCACACTATTTAAATTATTTTTTTACTTTATTCTATTTCTGTAAGATTTGTTATTCAGCCTTTCCAAAATATTTTTGTACTTAATATACTTCATTCTTGCAAGTAGGATTTTTAATCATCTTCTAACCTAATTTGGTATTATTTTGCAATTGCATTAACTTTTAGAATTGTTTTTTAATTAATTGAAACTTGGCAATATTGAAGCCTTTCAAAATGAGATATAAAGGTCTTTTCAAAATGAGATATGAGAATAAAAGGTCTCCATTATTCAATTCTCATTTGTTATATATTTTAGGTTTTATTGTTTTCATTTTTTAAAGATAAAATTTGCTTATTTCTTGTTTATGTCTAGGTAGTTTTTATTTTTTATTGATACTGTGAATGTATTTTTTCCCATTTCATTTCCTAATGAGTTATTTTTGCTATAGAAGAAAGCAATTGATTTTGTACCAATGGAAATTACTGAGCTCTTTTATAAGTTTAATATTTTATTCATCAATGTTCTTGGATTTCTGAGATCAACAATCAAATCATCTACAAATAATAATAATTGTGTCTCCCCTTCATCATTGATTTATGTTTACTAACCTAATTACGCTGACTGAAATGTCTTTTTTAAAAGGTAACTTATGGCAACAATAAAGGAAATCATATCACTTGTCATTTCCCTAATTTTACAGGCGATCCTCCTATGCTTCACCATGAAGAGGAATGAACACCAACTTGATGGTTTGATACTGACTTTTGAAACTCACTTCAAAGGAGATTCTTCTAATAATAGTGTAGTTTATTTTTTAAATTAAGGCATATACTGAAATTTCTCAAGTGTATGCTGTTAAATATCAAAAGAACCATAAAATTTTGTTTTCATTATATGATTGAGAAAGTAGATTAATCAGTTTCTTTATAGTGAAATATTTCATTTTCTTAGAATAAGATGTACTTAGTCAATTTGTATTATAATTATGATCTCCTGGATTGTTGACATATATTTCAAATAGAGTTTTCACACCTTTATGTAAGGTGGAACTGTAATGTACGTGTGTGTTTAATAAGGCTTTAGAATCAGAGATCTGCTTTAGTGCATAAACTCTAAGAGTTTATCATCCCCACATTGTTTTCTGGAAGTTTCAATAGCCACACTTTATTGTTGTTTTCAATCTACTCAGTGCATTCCTAGGTTCAGGATTCAGATTGGTACTTACGAATTCAGTTATATCAGTGAGTTAATTCTAATCCTCTGTATTCAGATTCACTTTTTTGTCTAATTAATCAGAGAAAAATTGACTACTACATAAAATCATTTCCTGTATATCTGTGTTTATTTTGTTACAGTACTAAATTATTTTGCTACATATATAAAATAAAATCTACTATACTGGACTATATCTTATCTATTATATCATTCCAGGAGCTATGTCTTTTGTCACTAATTACTATTGCTTATATCTGATTCCCTCGGCCTTAATGTAGACTTGTCATTTTTAACCTTTTCTTTGGTATTAATATTGTTTCCATTTCTTACTTGCTTTTTTCCTATTTTTCCTATTCCATATTTTTATTTTTAGTCATTCTTTATAGCTCTTTGCTTTCCAAATTGGATTTATAAATAAGCCATGGTTATAATCCCAAACTCTTAAAGAGAAGAGTCTCTTCAGTCTAGAGTAAAGAAAAACAACCAGTATGTGAAGGCCTCCTTAGAGATTCAAGCTACAGAAGTATATACATCAAAGATTAAATGCAGAATATCTCTTATAAACCTAAAAAATACATCAATATTCCATTTTAGCTTCTGAAATTTAATATTATATGATAATTTTTATCCAAAATATTTTTAATCTCTATTTTTAATTCTTCTCATCAACTAATAATATTCAGATGACCTGATTAGTTCTGCTTTGAATAGTTCTGGAAGGCATGGCAGTAAATTTTAAGTTCCCTCTTCTGTTCCTTTGGCAGCCTAGAGTCTCTGAGCTCTCTCACCTGTCTCCAAGGAAAGCCAGGCCCTCTCCGCCCCTCCTACTTTGGCTAAAAGGAAAATGGTATTATCTGAACTAACCAGGTTCCAGATCAGCAGAACTCTTTCTTGGCACTGCCTTCCTTCCTTAGAAGAGAGAATTGATGTCTGAGCACAGGAAGAAAGTTTGGAGGAGATAGTATCAAGTACCCTTAGAAAGGAGCATAGGCTAGTGTGTACATCTGGAATCTTTCCAAAATTTGACCTTGGGTAAATTACTTAACCTCTTTGTGTTGTAGTAGGCGGTCAGAGAGGTATGAGCAGAGTAGGAATGATAGGCCAGGTATGAAATGTCACCAAGGTGGAAAGCCTTGGCTGCGTAGCGATACACAAACTGGGGAAAAAAGGACCTCACCCCAAGGGTGACCTTTCTTCCCCTAGCATATCACTGGTCATGCAGTTCCGACCCTCCCTTAACCTTTCCTCCCTTCATATGTCACTAGACATGTGGTGTAGACCTCCTGATTTTTCATACTGCTGATCATATGGTTCAAACTCTCCCCTGAGCTTTTCTTCCCTGTTATGTCACTAGCCATGTGGTAGACCCCTTTAGAGGAACAAGGGGGCCAGAGAATAGCCTCATAAGACTCCCATGTAAGCCCTTGCACAACCATTCCCTTAAGCATTAAGCCTGCCAGACAAGAAGGTTCTGATCACCATCAAATGATCCTAGGAACAAAGCCCCGAATGTGTTCACCACAGAGACAGAATTGTGGCTACACTGAAGATAACATCTATGCCTCAGCTGTGTTTCAGCTCCAGGCAGCAGCAAGGCCAGGCAGGACAACACCACAGCTGACATGAGGACCAGCTTGGATGACTAATGAACACCTCTCCTGTTGGAGGCTTAAGTGTGAAAATCTATCAAATTTAACGCAATGGCTAGTACTTGGTCAACATTCCATAGATAGGTATTCTTGATCATCTTTAGCCAAGCTGCCTATGTTTTATTCCCCTTATATACTAATGGTCTTCTGGTTTTGACTGTGGAAATATTAGCTCCTATACTTTCCCTTCCTTCCTTTCTTTTGTCCTTTTATTCCTTTATTTCTAAATTAATCATTTATTATTTCAGAGAAAAGTGATAACATTTTAGAAAGTCAGAAAGGATTGAAAAAAAGAGATATCTCTCTCAAACACACACCCACACACACATAACACTCATACTCAATATAACCAAAATGGCATTGCCATTAGCTTGGAGTTTATGCAAATCTTAGCTCACTTCTCAGCTTAACCACTTCCTAAGTACATAACCATTGGCTCTTGTTTCATTCTATGGAAAATGCGAGTGGACCCATAATCATAGCTCTATATTTACATCTGAACAGGTTACTTTTCTGAGCCTGAATTTCCTCATCTGAAAAACAAGGGTACTAATGATACCAATTTCACAGGGTTGATGTGAGAATTAAGTAAGGCAATGAACGAAATTAACTGTCATGTAGAAGATCAGTAAACAATGGTTCCTGTTATTTTGATTAAGTTTGTTTTCATTTTTATTTTTTTGTAAGTGGAAATACTTTTATTTAAATGTTTTTCATATTTTTATTGTTGTTCATGTACAGTTGTCTTCATTTTCCCCTCAACACTTTCCCCAACACCAGCCATCCCCATTTCCCCACCTTGACCCGCCCCACCTTTGGTTTTGTTCACGTGTCCTTTATAGATATTCCAGAAAGCACTTCCCCCTTTTGCCCCCATTATCCCCTCCCACCTCCCCTCTGGTTACTGTCAGTTTGTTCTTTTTTTTTTTTTTAAAGATTCTATGTATTTATTTTTAGAGAGAGGGGAAGGGAGGGAGAATGAGAGGGAGAGAAACAGCAATGTATGGTTGCCTCTCACATGGCCCTCACTGGGGACCTGGCCTACAACCCAGGCATGTGCCCTGACTGGGAATCAAACCGGGACCCTTTGGTTCCCAGCCTGCGCTCAATCCACTGAGCTACACCAGCCAGGGCTGTCAGTTTGTTCTTAATTTCAATGTCTCTGGTTATATTTTGCTTCCTTGTTTGTTTTGTTAATTAGGTTCCACTTATAGGTGAGATCATTTTTTTTTTTCCTACCGCCTGGCTTATTTCACTTAGCATAATGCTCTCCAGTTCCACCCTTGCTGTCATGAAGAGTAGGTGCTCCTTCTCTTTTTCTGCATAGTACTCCATTGTACAAACGTACCATAGTTTTTCGATCCATTCATTTACTGATGGGAACTTAGGTTGCTTCCAGCACTTGGCTATTATAAATTGTGCTGCTATGAACATTGGGGTGTATAGGTTCTTTGGAATTGGTGTTTCAGGGTTCTTAGGGTATAATCCCAGCAGTGGAATTGTCAGGTCAAAAGGCAGTTCCATTTTTAGTTTTCTGAGGAAATTCCATACTGTTTTACATAGTGGCTGCACCAGTCTTCATTCCCACCAATAGTGCCTAGGCTTCCCTTTTCTCCACATCCTCTCCTACATTTGTTGTTTGCTGATTTGTTTATGATGGCCATTTATAAAGTTTTAATGAAGCTTAAGTGAGTTAACATGTAAGATGCCTTGCACAGAGTATGAAGTCTGAAATTTCTAATTTCCACTTTCCCCTTCTTTCCTCTGTGTTCAATGGAGGGAGGGGGAAGCCATTTAAATGGGTTGATGGGGATACTCATTGTTAATCATGTATACACTTTTCTGAAGCAGAGTGAACTAGGTTACTTCTTTTAGCCAGTACTAGTGATAACATCTAGCAGAAAAACTCCCAGTCAAGACTGGAAGAGCTAACGGACTCAACTGAAGGGACTGTGTAACCCGTTGACTGCAGCCCAGCCAGCATCCCTCCCTGCCAGTCAATGGTGGCTGCCAGGACTCCACAGTCTCTTCTTCCTAGAAGAAATACTTCTGAATCAGTATTCGCATCTTCTCTACAACAAGAGTGTGGAAGAGATTTATAATCAGATTTTTAAGTTTTATGTTTAGGGATTTGCATGCGGGAAGGAGAAGGAAAGGAATGCTGAATTCCAGAGGGAAAGGGGAGGAGGAATCATAAACCTGAAAGGGAAAGATATTGGAGACCAAGAAAATGTTGCCTATTTCATAAATTTGTCAATATTTGATTCTTAGGCCCAATATAGAAGGCACTTCCACTGTGTATTTGAGATACCTGAATGGGTCTCATCTCAAGGAAATCACACACCTTTCCTATCTCCTTGCTGCTACCTCAGCCTTGGAAACTGGTAATCTGAAAATGGACAGCCCCACCTCTTCAACTCTTTTCTCATGTGGTTATTTTAGGGGCGGGCATACCGTTGTGAAATTTACTTTAGGCATTATGGGACCAAAATACATGTTTGGTTCAGAAGTTCTAAAATGAAAGGTGAAATTATTCTCAGTTTTAACTAGTGATTTCATAGAATAACTCCCCAGGAACTGACAAGGAAAAGAAAAAAAAAAAAGAAAGGAGAAATATATTTCATTTTAAACTCTTCCATCTGAACAATTATCCAAAAGACAAAAAAGCAAGGTATTTTAACTGAGGGTTTTTTTGTTTTGTCTTGTTTTAAGATATGGCCAAGAGTTCTACCATGATACATGTAGGATTCCAGGGGCGGGGAGGGGACACTGTTGGAAGTCTGCATAAAGAAGTCATAATTTGAAGTAAGCAACCATAAGATAGAAAACCTGTCTTATGATTTCAGACATACACATGAATTGCGGTGTTCTATCTTGAAGTTTGAAATGTAAGCTATTTAATCCATGTTTACACATGATGTGCAGCATAGAAGCACATATGTTTCTCCAGGCACAGCCACATGTGTGACAATACTCTCGAGACCCGGCTGTGAACTCCTCTTACAATGTGTCTGAGGCACACTGACTCAGTGACAGCTCACGTTCTGCAGATTTTGGCCATCTCTTCAGTTTCCCCGTATTACAGAAGTCTCACCGTTACACTCAGAATGTGTCTTCTCCTAGGGATCACTTCCAAAGCGTGTCACTGCCTCTGACATGACAGGGTAAGTACAATTCTGATGCATTTGAATTTCTCTACCCTCTCAGCTTCTCTCTCTTATAGTTTGGCAATTCTTTCCTCTGTGATATCAGATGCCATATTAGAAATTCCTGCTTGGTCTTGAGATTTATTAGACGTGCTGACTAACGAGGCATTAGGTGCAGCTGAAATGCTGTCTTTAATCACTGCCACTTTTAAAATATTTATTGTGTAATTAGGAAAAATTTGGAAGCATTTGAAAACTTCACATAATGATAAACCCAGATTTTAGTGAGCCTGTCAGATGGTGTTGCCCCACTCCCCATACCTGTACCTGAAGGATGAGACAATTTCTCAATATATTCAGAAGTAATATTTCAGACTGAAGTATGGCCTGAATGTCCTATTTTGGTCTGTTCTTTCTCGTTTCGTGTGTTCCCTTCTCTTTTTCTTAAAAGATGCTATTTATATTTTAAAACTGATGACAATCTTCAAAGTTCTCACAAAAAGTAATGATATAAATTTTCTTAATCTGGGGAAAAGTCTTGGAAAGGAGAAGTCATTTTCTGGACAAAAGATGAAAAAGATTTATTTTTAAACCTATTCAATCTGGGCTGATTAGCACTCCATTCAATTTATTACACTGAAGCAAAACCATTAGCAGAGCATCTCAACATTTTGCATTAATAAATTTACTTTAAGAAGTCCCAGATAATTGGACTATAAAGAGGAGACAATGTAGCCACATATTTATTTTCAATTAATAAGTTTCCTAAATAAATCACCTGTGTGTAGAAAATTTTTCTCCAGTGGGAAAGATGCCATGTCTATTTGTTTTCATTTCATTGCTAAATCAGAGGATGTTCAATAAAAAAAATAGATTGCATATTATAATAAATACAAATCTACTAATACTATTCACTAGAAAACTATGGTGTTTCTACTGATGGGTAAGAGATTGAGTGACTACCCTCCAATAAAATTATGTGTTTATTATAATAGTATGCCTTTCACAAATCTTTAATTTTACTTTAAAGTAGATGTTGGATTTTATGCTCCTGCAAAGACAGAAACCTGAATTTACAGATAGAGGCATATGACATGAGATACACTAAAAACATTTTGCAAATAAAATAAGCCAGAGTTAGCAGAAAAGTCTGCTTTTGGGAAAACTTCTATTATGAATAAAATTGTTGTTTGTCACTTTTATTTTACCAGGAGGCAAATTAGTCATTGCATAGCATGTTCTAATTTTTTGTCTTGAAATCAGGTCATTTAATCCCTTCTGGGATGTATTCAGAATGAGAGACTATATTTTCCTCTCAGATTAATCTGGAGAGAATTTCAGGTTGCAAGTCTTCATATAATAGGGCATATGGAAATGGAGTCTAAAGTACCTGACAGTTTTAATGATATAACTTCATTCACAGTGGCATTACTTGTGAATATAATTGAATTGAAAATGTAGGCAAACCAAATCCCCACATAACCTCAGCCGCTCTAAAATTATACTATTCGTGTAATGTGTTTTATACTTCCTATACCCTAAATACAGCGGGTAACCTCTAAATGTCAACATCGGGGATGGAAACCTATCTGAGCACAATATATCATCTGTTCCTAGTATATAGCAGTTATTAGTCATTCATCTTGGACAAGGGTCCGTGTTTAATCATATTTATGATTTAAAGTTAGAAGTAGCTAAATGCAGGAAATTCAAAAGTTCTGTCAGACAGTATTTTGTATTCACTACCTATTCAGCTTTTTCTCGTTTCTAAATACAGAGGCACACCCAGAGGAGGGAAGGTGAGATTGTTTCAGTTCCCTGAGTGAAAAGCTGAAGAACCATAGCATAATTATTGAACTGATATTACCTCTAAGAGAAATCTGCAAATAAAATTTTCCTTTTTTTCATAAAAACATCAAAATATGGATTTTAATGCTAGCCTAGAGCCCTAATCACGAAAGAAATTTGGAAAAACTATCAAAATAGATAGGTAGACAGATAGATAAATTATCAAATGTTCTATAGTGAAGGATCGATTTATTTTGTTTTTAATTTCTAATCTTTCAAGGGTGCCTATTTTTGTAAAAATAAAAGGATTAATAAAAAATGAAATAAAAAATAAGCAAAGGTACACAAACTACAAGACCTGATCTCCATGATTAAATTAAACAGTCAAAGAAATTCCATTGCGATGCATAGGACCAGAAAAACAATAACAGAAAGAAGCTGTCACAGAAGCTTCTAAGGGCTTACTCAGTGCTAAGTGTACTTTTGCCATTGCAGACTGGTGCCACTTCATGGGCCGTGCTAGGAGAAGCACTGAGGCAGAGCAAGTATTCTTGCCTTTCCTCTCTCCATATTCATTTGGTATTTGGTCTACATCTCAGCATTTCCAAGTGGTGCGCTAGCAGCTGCGTTTTAGTAAAAACAAGTACTTTTTTCCCCTATGTCTGCCTATCTGTATATGGTTGCTGGGGATGACGCCAGGAGGCTGAGGAAGGGGGCAAAATGCAGAAAAAAATGTAAGATGTGGTCCCCCCACCAGATATCACCCAATAAGAAAAGAAACCATTGTGAACTCCTTATTGAAGTGTTTCTCCGCTGAGGTCATGGATAAGTGGGGTGTCAGAGACTTTTTTTCAAGGTGCGATTCCTAGTTGCAGCAAATAATGTCCGCAGGCTGAATAAATGCTTTGTGTATATGAATTCTCCCACATTGCAGTCAGCGGGAACAGCGGTCATTAACAAAAGGCTTGTTCAGCCCTGGCTGGTATGGCTCAGTGGATTGAGCGCTGGCCTGTAAACCAAAGGGTCGCAGGTTCAATTCCCAGTCAGGGCACATGTGTGGGTTGCGCAGGTCTCTGGTAGGGGGCGTGTGGAAGGCAACCACACATTGATGTTTCTCACCTTCTGTATCTCTCTCCCTTCCCCTCTGTCTAAAAATAAATACAATCTTGCCTAAACTAATAGTAACTATAAGACATCATGTATATAGTCTGCCAATAAATTCTAGAAAGACAACTACATTTGCAGGGGGTGGCACTCAGAAAGGAGGAAACATCAGTGAACATTTTTAAAGAAGAGGTGGCAACAAGCAGAGCTAACGTGGTTGGAGAAGGCACTGGTTGTAATAGAAATTTGAGTTTGTGTTGAAGGAACAGGTGTGACTTTTTCTCATAGAAGTCATTTTAGATGGAGGGAATAATACAAGTGAGGTCATAAAGCCATAACAAACTCTCCAATAGAAGATGAAATAGGTTGTTGGGTTAAGTTGGTTGAGAAGAAAATATGTAGCTTGATTGGTGAAGGACTTGAAATGTTAGCTAATGGTGGATTTTTATCCATTATACCTGGAACAGCAAAATATTTTCAACATAAACGTTGAAATCTCTGCTAGACAAGTAGTAAGTTCCTAAAGTTCAATATGGAAACTGACTATGAAATTGTACTCACACTCAAAGAGGAAAAGTATTTTAATTGATTACTGATGTCTGCCACAGGGACATGCTGGTGAAGCAATGGCAGACATTTATTATTTTTGTCCCAGAAGTATGGTTCCTAAACCTCCCTGAAAGTTGAAAATAAACGAATGGGGTTTTAAATATTCAGCTCTACAAACCCCACATCATTTAGCAACTGGTCTACATGTTACCAGGAAAATGAGACTTTTGGTTCTTATCTTCTTGAAGAAAAGATTTCAGTCAAGAGACAAATTGCAGCAAGGTAGGCAAGAGTATATTGGCAGTGCCAACATACACTCAGAAGAGACCGAAGGGGTACCTCCAACAAGAATGCCTTGATCAGTTACAAAGCTCTGGTACTTATCGGCTCTGCTTTCTGGACTTTGCTTCTGTCTCTTCCACTCCCGGCTTTCCCTTACCTGTCTGCGCTCATGCTCTGTGACTGGAACAGGTGCTGTTGGAGGCTGAACAAAGTCCAGAGAGTGATTCAGAGATTTGGTGACGGGAAATCCGGGTGTGGTGAGGCCTGTTCCAGCTTAAAGATTTATGTTAGGCCCTGTGGACATGCAGGAATGCACGAAGATAATCTATCCCTTTTCCTTTTCTTTGCCTGCCGGAAGCTCAAGTCTAATTAGCTACCTATCCTAACATATGTAAAGGAGGAGTATTAAAGATTTTCCAGGACGCTAACAGTGAGACAGAAGATGGAAGGCTGTGCACTAGATGAAGATTGGGCAAGAGCCCAGAACATGAGCCGACAGAGGGTTGTAACAACTACCAAAAAAAGTACAACAAAATAAAACAAAATCTCATTTGAGAAACACTTGTCAAAGTCATAGGATATTAGAGCTGCAAATTAATTTTAACATATCAGAGCCCCCCTTCATTTTAAAAATGTAGGAACATAGACTCTTTGATGTTAAGCTCATTGCCCCAAAACATCTGTTTGCAATTTAAGGAACAGGAATTAAAACTACGGCCGCTTGTTTCCCAGCTTCCTCATTCTCCACGTCCGACATTAGTCATTAGTGTGAAGATCAGGCTGAAGAATCACCGACAACTCTAAGATTTTGCAACTAAATTACTGGGAGAATAATAGATTTACTGCCAATAGAGTAATTTTGATAATATGTTAGTTACTAATGAAATGGGCCGTTAAAACATAAAGCCTCAAGAATAGAGCTCCCATATGACCCAGCAATCCCTGTTCTGGGTATCTACCCCAAAATGTGAAAACATTTTATTCATAGACATATATATATATATATATACACACACACATATACATACACACACACACACACACACACACATATATATATATATATATATATATACACACACACACACACATATATATAACCCTATATTCATTGCAGCATCATACACGGTGGTCAAGACATGGAAACAATGCAGGTGCCCTATGATGGATGATTGAATAAAGATGTGGTGCTTATATACAATGGAATACTGCTCAGCCATATAAGAAAGGATGCAGTATTGACATTTACAACAAAGTGGATGGATCCTGAAAGTATCATGCTATGCAAAATTAGTCAGATGAAAAAAGTCAAGAACCATATGATTTCACTTGTATGTAGGATATAAAGCAGAAGGCAACAAGCAAATAAACCCATAGACACAAATAACAGTATGGTGGTTACCAGAGGGGAAGGGGGGAGGGGAGGATGAGGAGGGTAAAGGAAGCCAAATATATGGTGATTGAATGAGACTGGACTTCTGGGTGGTAGGCACTTGAAACTTGTATAATCTTACTAACCAATTTCACCCTAACAAATGTAATAAAAAATATGTATTTTATTAGTAGAGGCATTTCACTCCTAAACCCACTAGATGGCGTATTCGTCAGGACAGACTAAGTTAGCCTGAAGCAACAAGGATCCCTGAAAGCTCAGCAACTTAACACAACAAAAGCTTATCTCCTGCTTTCAAAAAGTACAAGGAAGGGTACAGATGACTTTCAAGGGCAGCTATCCTACACCTGGGAGTGTTAACACTGCCAGGCTCCTGATCTCCTCACATATTTTTGGCTAAAGGAAGTCACATGGCTATGCCAACTTCAAGGGAGAGGAGTGGTAATAATCTTCCTTCATACCTGGAAGAGGAGATGCTGGTGAACAATCATAATGCTACCAACAACAACAGGTGCAATAATATTTAAAAGGCAGTAAAGATGAATGTTTTCCAAACGACAGATCTCTGATACATGCATATCAGTGTGTCCTGCTGAATTCTGGGGGCGAAAAGTCTGTGTGGTTTTTATGTGATCCTTAAGGGATTCTCGTCCACAAGAATGTGAATAATTGGTAAATCTGTATTTTCCTACTGCTCCATATGGTGCATAGCTCAAAGGAAAATTCAGTAAGGGAAAAGTAAGCTTTAAATCAAGAGTAGGATACATTTTATTACAACATTATTCCAAATAAACATAAATTTAAAAGACATTCACTTTAGCAAAATAAAATTCTAACTTACCTGTAAAGATTTACTGATTTTCCAACTTCAGCATCTAGTAAAATATTTGTGCATGTCATTTTTTATTTTTTAGAGTGCTGGTGTTTGCATGTTATCACCCTGGATAATTTTTAAAGGGATCTTTAAAAAACTGTCCAAAGTACTATGCCTACTTCAGCTCCATTATGTCTAAGCCATAACCTCACAGGACAATTTTGAAAAAAAAAGTAATCGGATTTTTTTTTAAGTTGCAAAGCTTGAATTTTCAAAAGTCAGAAATTGGCTGAGTAGCCACAAAAGTAAAGCAAGTGAGGGAAAATTGAAAAACCATGCAAATCAGCAAGCTATTTGTTACCATGTTGCCAAAAGGCCATACTTTGTACATTCTATAAAATTAATGAGTTATACTTGTACATCTTTAATTTTTTATTTCCATTTCTCAAAAATGTTGGAAACCGCAATGTCAACAGAGAAAATGTTGCCTGGTTATTTACACGGACTCTATATTTGGCTGATATTTTGTGAATTTCATGACCAAAATTGGTTCTCTGGGACCAATGTCAGGAGCAGTGAAAGGGTCCTTGCCAGATCTCTATTTGCCTGAGAGCCTTGCTCATCTACAAGCTGAGAATGATATATTTGTACGTGTTGCTCCCTCAGTGACAGAGCACAACCCCTCCAGTTACCTGTGTGCAAATTTCTCTGGAGAGGAATTTCCTGGACGCGTGTGTTGTATGTGTGGATTAGCAGCGCTAATTTATGTTCCAGAGTGGTTTTGCGAATTTCCACTCCATCCATTGATGTCTGAGAGGTCCTTTGTTCCATGACGTGCAGACAAGGGCAGCTGACCTAGCAATGCATACATCAAGCCTGCTGACCAAGTTTATATCGCTGGAAACCCAGAGATGAGATCTTTACAGGTGACCAGGCCTCTTGGAGGCAGCACACAGCACCCTGACATGGCCAGAAGTCAGATTCTGGGAAAGGAACCCCCACACTTGGTTTGAGGGTTTTTAAGAACCACTATTGAGAACGCTTCCCTCATACGATCAGAGACTCCAACACAACACAGTAAGATGTGGCAGAGTCTTGGCCCCAGTCCTGTCTTGTCAGCTCAGTGTTGATAGCTGGGGGTGCAGCAGCTACCCTTAGTCTGGTCTGACCTGAAGGCTAGCATCTAAGCCTTCAGGTGACCCCTGAAGTGCTAAGCCATAGCCAGTTTCCATGGAGCTTTGAAAGAGGCCAATTCCTTTTCTAGAAGGCTAGTCTTCAGGGTACCAGTCTTGGACATATTAACCCTTCCTTTCACTCCACACACCCCCCCTTTTTTTGGTGTCACTTTTTTTCAAAATTATGAAGTTAGAGAATATGATTTGCACACCTTTGAAAGTGAAGACTTTCTGGCATATCATTAATTTTCATAATTCTGCTAGTCTTGCCAAGAACAATTTATAAATGTATTATTTCAAACTTGTTAATTATGTTGTTCAAAACGTCTATAGCCTTAATTTTGCTTGACTAATGTATCAATCACTTAGAGGTGATTGATAATCAGCTTGAGGTGTGTTGAAATCTCCCAATATGCTGATGGATTTTTTTAGCTTCTTCTGTGTAATTTTATAAATTTTTGATTGATTTATTTCAGGCCTATGTTGCAAGATGCAAAAATAGCATATCTTCCTGATGAATAAAAACTTTTGTCACTATGTAAATGGTCCTCTTTCTCTTTTATAATCTTGTCTAATTCAATTTTGTGTTGTCTTATTATACCCCTCATTACATTAATTAATGTATGACATGTATTTGTTCTATACTTTTAGTTTTCAACTTTTCTGTGACCTCTGTTGTAGGAAAACCGTTCCACACAGGAGGGAAATGTAGCCCTGTCCCTCTCATAAAACAGCAAGGGGAGCCCGGCTGGTGTAGCTCAGTGGATTGAGCACAGGCTGGGAGCCAAGGGGTCCTGGTTCGATTCCCAGTCAGGGCACATGCCTGGGTTGCAGGCCAGGTCCCCAGTGAGGGCCATGTGAGAGGCAACCATACGTTGCTATTTCTCCCTCTCTTTCTCCCTCCCTTCTCCTCTCTCTAAAAATAAATAAATAAAACCTTAAAAAAAAAAAAAAAAAAAAAAGCAAGGGGAGTTCGAGCCGGCAAGCAGGCCCCACATGCAGGAACGGGTATTCCGGGGTGAATCAGGATTGTCTTTTTTTCCTAGAAATAAAACTTGCTATGCTAAACCCCCTCACCCAGGATCAAAAGAACAAATGCTGATGCCTATCTGGCTTCCGAAGACCAGTGCTAATCCTTTCAAGTTCAGCC
>PVJI01005954.1:0-91093 GCA_004026765.1 Micronycteris hirsuta
TGCTCAAAACGTGTAGATTCTCAGGACTGTGTGTTTACACACGTGTGGAAATCACTGCCACAGTGTGGTCCCAAAAAGAGACCCCAAATGGCTGCCCTGCCTGGGTTTAAATCCCAGAGCCAATCTTTCTCTGCAGCTTCATTTCCCGCTCCTCCCACAATTGGCCACAGCTGTCAGCATTTAGGGCAGGTGTGGCCCTGTGGTGTGGAGCCAATTATCTCCAAGCTCTTCTGGACCCCATTACAAATCCCCCTTTGGGGACCCCCCTCTTGGATGCACCCTGTTACAGTAAGACTGCTGGAGAAGCATAAACGTTTTTCAGTGTCAGACACCTCAGCACCACGCATCCCTACTTGCTGCCGAGGGAGCCACGAGAGTGGGAACTTCGCAACGAAAAAGAAGTAAGGAAGAGAAATTTAAACATAATAAAATGAGCTGTGTGAGGGAGAATGAAAACAAAAATGAGAGGCAATGAGATGAAATAAATATAAAAACTAAGAAAAATGTCAACGTGAGCTAAAAGAAGGTTGCATTGAATAAGAAAAATGTAGGGAAGGAAAACAACTTTTTCCCCCTGGCTTCATAGGTTCTCTGACTACACCCTGCAAATATGTCCAACAAAAGACAAATTAAGTAGAGAAAAACAAAGAGCAGTTTTTGAACATGTACATTTCATATACGCATGGGAGTGCTCAGTGATAAGTAACTCGAAACAGTGGTTGGATCTTGGGCTTATACAGCATCTCAACGAAAGAACAAAAGTTTTTAGAGAAGTGACAAGACAAAGAAAAGGACCGAAAGTCTAGGATAGCCAATTGTGGGAAGGTAAACGTACGGGGAATTCATGGAAGGTGAGGGCTAGTTAGTGCAGCTTCTTATTTAGGCTCCTCTGGCGCAGTTGCCTGGCTGTTCCCAGTCTAGAGTTGTCTTTGGTGATTAACTTCTATCTTTCCTGGTAGAGACAGGACGGGGACACTTTTTCAAATGTATGCCCTGCTTTTAGGTGAATAAAGGGAAGAGAAGGAGCTTTCCTTGTATCTGCTTCTTTTTAATTGCTTTGAGCTCAAAATAATCCTTACGCCCAAGTGGCATATTTTGGGGTGGCATACTCTAGTATCCTTCAAAAGCAAACCATGACTATTAAGACACAAACAGATAGAATAAGAGGGCTTAAATAGGTAAAAGCCAACATCATCAAGTATACTGTAACCTGAATAAAACTGGGCCTCCATGTTCCAATGTTGGGCCGGGACCGCACAGCACTGCATCCAGGAGAAACCCAGGCTTGTCTGGGTAGAAGGGAAAAATCAAAGTCATTGCTGCAGGACTTGTGAGAAAGTGAGAGAAGGGAAATTTTAGTGCACATGACAGCAGGACTAGTTTCTGGAAGCCCTCTCGTGATGCATCTTATTGTCAAAGAGCTGACCTCTGAGCAGCTGTTCAGAATTTCATCACTGTCCTCCACGCAGTTCCCAACACACAAGCTGCTCTCCTGTTTCCTCCTTCCCTGGGGTACATTGCTCATGCACTGTCTTCTTCCAAAAGTCACACAGCGTGACAAGTGACCACTGTCCCCTGGGACCCGCCACATGTCTCCTGTTCAGACCCTTTTCCTCAAAAGGATCAACACTCTCCCAATCTGGAATCCTAATAAATTATATTCCCTTTATTAAATGTACATGGTACCACCAAAATATGAAGTATTTAAGAGGATAGGAGGAGAAAATTAACACTAAAAATTATTTTAAACTAAAATGGCAGAGCAGTACATGTTCAAGGTTAAACACTAACAGTCTAGGCCCTGGTACCCTCTGGCTGGCTACCTACAGGCTGTGACAAGCTCAAGCCTAGGGAAATGTGGAGATAGTGAGGGAGGCCTGATAGTTACACTTTGTTGTTATCTCAACGTGAACTGACAAGGCAAGGCAACTACTTAAAAAGAAAGAAAGAAAAAAAAAGACAATGTCTAGTTAATGCTACTATGCCAAATCAGGTCCCCTTCCTAGGCCAGCTCCAATCAACAGGTCATGGCTGCCCGGAGTGTGGCGCTGAACATCGTGAGGCTGCATGTGGATTCAGCAATAGGGAGTGCTAGGGTCAGTTAGCAATCCCTGTCACGGGTGGGAGAGTACGGCGAAGTCCTGGGCATGGGAGCCATTTCTCAGGAGGAGAGCTGTGTCTTAGCAGATAGTCAGGTCTAGATAGTCATAAACTCAACAACCTGCAGGAGCCAGGCAGGTCATGAAAGAGAAAAGCAGGTGTGGGTGGAGGGTTTGTTGTGCTGCTCTTCCCTTGGCTTTCCCCCTTCTGTGTGGATCATCACCGTCACTGTATCTCCCCTCCAGCGGCTGGCTTGGGATCCCAGGCGTACCCTTTCAGGAACTGGCGTTTCCAGGGCCGCCTCAGGGGTGGGCATGGGATCCAATCGGCCTGATCCAACTGCAGGGACGACTACCTTATTTCGTGCTCGGGGGAGAGGTTTTATCCTCCTTCCTGTGGATGTGAGCAACAAAGTCCACTATTCAGTGGCTGCTGATCATCATCTTGCTACCACGGGGGAAGTCAGCTTGAGGACACTTCCACAGAGAGAAAGGATAAGTCGAGAGAAGAGTGGGAAACAGAGCTGGAACCCCCATTGCAGCACATTGCCATGCCTCTCCAAGTCAGGCAGGGGTGCCACTGGGCTAAAATCAGGATGTCAGCAGGGCTGCGTTCCTTCTGAAAGCTCTAGAAGAAGATCCATTTTCTTTCCTTTTCCAGCTTCTACAGGCTCCTGAATTCTTTGGCCCATGGTCCTCCCTCCATCCTCAAAGCCAGCAATGTTGCATCTCTCTGACCATTCTTCCCACAGTCACATGTCCTTCTGACCACAGCCAGGAAAGAGTTTCTGCCTCCAAAGACCATGTGATATGTGATCAGGTTGGACCCACTCCAATAATCAATAATCTCCACATCTTAACTGAATCACATCTGCAAAGACCCTTCGCCATGTAAGATAATAAAAAGTCACAGATTTCAGACACTTGATGCACACAGCTTTGGCCCTTTGCCACGCTAGGTAATAAAACCGCAGAGCTCAGAAACTCCATGTGGACAGCGTTGGGAGGGCGTTATTCTCCCTATCACACTGCCTCACAATTTCTTCAGGCCCAGATTCATATTTTGTGGTTGTGTATTTCCAAACTGCAGAGAGAAGTAAAAAATGTCAGGGGAAAAAAGTATTTCCTAGAAATAAACAGAAAAAATTAAGTGGATACAGCAATGTGTTCCATTTGATGGGTCACAATCTCTCCCTGAATTAAATGACAAACTGTTCAAAGGGGTCAACAGGTTAACTTTAACCAAAAGAACACTGAGCAAAGCCCAGATTAAACTGTGTAGGTTCCATGAAGTCTTTGGAGAGCTTGCAGTGTGAAAAAGAAGTCACAGGTGAGATGATAGTTCTCATAACCCCAAGGCCACACTAACGTATATGTCGAGTTGGAAATGAAATAAAATGCTAGCTTCTGAAAATTGTCAGATCAAGGAGAGCATCTCGACTGCACAATGAGAAAATATATAACTCTTCAGTCACCTCCTCAATCCTTTTAACTCTGGGGATTGCCATACAAAAGCTAACCTGGTCATGGAAATTAACTTATCCAGTCAAAAGGAACATCTGCCTGGGGATGAACAGCACGGGATCTGGCTACCATTAAAAGCTCTCGTTCTCTCAGCTTGGCTACTCGATAGAGAAGGAAGGGGAGGAGGGGGCGGGTGGGGAAGGGTGAAAACTTCAAACAGAGGAAGCAATAAGGAATTTTTCCAGCTACATTTTTTTTACATTTTTTTAATAGCAACCTGTGCAGTGGGTTGAACATAGGGAACCAGCTCATAGCCCCTGCTTGACAATTAACCAGTTGTTAAGATTTTGCTCAATGGCTTTAACTTTTTAGGGACTATCCCTCATCCAATATTTTTTTATTCTAGAAGTATTTATGGGCATCTTATTTCTTAAAGGGACATCTTTATTTATTTATTTTTAGAGAAAGGGGAAGGGAGGGAAAAAGAGAGGGAGAGAAATATCAATGTATGGTTGACTCTAGAGCGCCCCCTACTGGGGACCTGAACCACAACCCAGGCATGTGCCCTGACTGGGAATCTATCCAGAGACGCTTTTTTACACAGGCCAGCACTCAATCCACCAAGCCACACCAGCCAGGGCATATTTCTTTATTTTTAGAGAGAGGAGAAGGGAGAGAGAAAGAGAGGAAGAGAAACATCAATTGGTTGCCTCCTGTACGTGACCCAGTCAGGAACCAAACCTGTAACCCTGGTGTGTGCCCTGACCAAGAACAAATGGGTGACCTTCGGCTTTGCAGGACAGTGCGCAACCAACTGAGGCGCTCTGGTCAGAGCTCTTCTAACATATCTGAAGTATATCTCATATCTGAAGTATATACTCCACCAAATGAGATCAGAGGCAAACATAGTTTTCATTTTAATAGATATTGCTATATTATCTTTCCAAAGACAGTAATAATTTATATTCTTATGCAACATGTCAGGGCACCTATTTTTCCACTCTCCACCAGCACCATGTGTTATAGTGTTTTTCATTTTTGTTACTTGGTGAAAAAATGATATTTCAATGATGTTTAATTTGCATTTCTGAGTGCTAATAAGGTGATTCATCTCACTATTTAGTAAACTTAGTTAGTCTGTCAGATTTCTACCCTGTATAGACACTACTGTGCTTAGGAGAAAAAATGGAGTAGTTGGACTAAATCTCTAGCAAAATAACCTACAACTGTTTGGTTACTCTGGACTACCATTTCAGCCAGAAGGAATCAATGCCTGAAATCAGTCCATTGTTTCGCCATTGTGTTATGTTTGGCCCTCATGCAATAACACCTCGACCACATTTTAAAGAAGACTCTAAAGAAACTTTCAGAGGCATCTGAATTTCAAACACTGACCATCACTACAGAGGCAGGAGAGATGAACTTCAAGTTCAACATAAACTTGTTTGGGCATTGCCAAACCTGATGGAGGCCAGGTTGGTAATGACTGCCTAAAGCACTGTATTGAGAAGCATTCTCGGGCCAATCACAAGTTACTATAAAAGAGAGATTGGATAGCGATGTGTGCCATGGGCGCAAGGACCTAAAGGGACAATATCCCAGGTGGGGAACCCAGATATTGTCCCCAGGTGGAAAGGGGGTGCTATTGGCCCCTGGGGCATGAGAGTGCGGGAGCTCTTGATCTGGGTAGAAAGGACCTCACCCTCATCACCCATGCCCGTCTTCCCTACTTCTCACTGAGTTTGCAGGAACCAGGGGCCCGAATTACCAGGGGTTCCTCCGTCCATCCCAGCCCTCCTCTTCTTGGACCCTTTTTCATTTCATCCAGAATTCACCTGAATAAAAATGTCAGAAACGGAGAGGACGTTGCGACTTTCCACACCCTAAATCCACTAGAAAAGGCCACACAGGGCTAGTAAGGAGAAATTAAATGACGTTTGAAAATCTGCCAAGAAGAGAAATTGCAGGCAAAATGACAAACATAAAATCTATGGTTCTCTTCAGAGAATTAGCTTTCAAGCAAGAAAAAAAAAACACCTCTTACTGCTAAAGTTCAGAATGCCTACATTTCAACTCCCTGCAGGAACAGTTATATCTTTTTCCGAACTGAAATGTGAGTTGGCTCCTCCTCCTCCTCCTTTCTCTCCGCCTCTGGGGCCTCTTCCTCAAGACGTCGCCTGACCCCTAGTGGTCACACTGCCTTCAGTGGCACCAGGTGAGCTTCCTTCATTTGACAGCTTGCCAAATTCTAGCTTGCAAACAGGTAAGTGGCATTTCTTTTAAAAAACTGATGTTTGTAAATTACTACAGTAATGGGTCTCTGACTTTAAGAAAGTCTTTAGAACAAGTAAACTTCAGAGAAATTACCAGAGGCATAACCGTCAAAGAACACAGGCAATCCTTCGTCATGTACCAGTGCTACATGGCATTTCTCCTGAATTGATTTTCTCTTGTGACCGGAAACTCAGGTTCCAAAACCATGAGGCCTGTTTTTTTCAAAGGAGTAAAGAATTGCTTCCAAGATAAGGAAGTGTCCACGTGGCCACACTTTACATAAATCCACATCGCTGGAGGCTTTGTGAAATAGCAAAGCCTAGAAACAGGACTATTTCCACTGTCCTGTACAGCTCGAGTGTCTGGCGGTTGGTGCTGCCTACAGTAGTTCTAAATGGTGGCGAAAGGCAATGAGAGTGTGTAGGATTGTGAAGTATTTTAGTTCCTAATCTATTTCATGAAGCATTTCTGCAAGGAGTGAATATTTGAAAACTAAGGCAAATGGTTTTGCTTGAACCACATGTGGGTTCACTCCAGAGACTCCCTCCAACTCCCAGCCCACTCAGGTCAGATCTGACTCAGGATGGGGTGAGCTGAGCCTCCAGAAGGGTCTCAGAAATCACAGCTGAAGAAATCTAGGGTCGGCGGGGTTTGCCAATCTACACACACACACAACTGGCCTTAAGTCTCAGGTTGCTCCCCATTTTAAAAAGGGCAAAAGATTTGAACAGACACCTAGCCAAACAAAACATACAGATGGCAAATAAGTATTATTAAATCATGTTCAATATCATTTGTCATTAAGGAATTGCAATACAATACCATGAAATAGTATTGAACTATAAACCCAAGTATAAAATAAATATTCATGAGTCCATACTGATATAAATCAATTAATTGAGGAGAATAGACAAATCTTCCACAACAAAGAATTCCAAGTAATTTAGGTGAATACTCCCTGATTAAGGAGGTAGGGCACAACTTCCCACTCCTTAAGCGTGGGCTGCAGCCCGGGGAAAGGGAGGAGAGAGGATGCGTGACACAGTAGAGAAACTCGGCAAGCACTACCTAAAGCAGGGGACTAGGGTCAGCACCAACAAGGACAAGTCATGTTGAGAGTATGTACCCTTGATATGATGTGGTAAGAATGGCAATTTACCTCTGTGTTCTTCCTCCCCAAAACCCATAAGCCCAGTCTAGTCATGAGAAAAACATCAAACAAATCCCAATTGAGAGACATTCTACAGAACACCTGACCAGTACTACTCCAATTTGTCAAAGTCAACAAAAACAAGACCAGTTTGAGGGACTCCGTACCTAAGGAGGTATGACCACTAATTGCAATGTGGGATTCTGGATGGAATCCTGGGACACAAAAAAGGCATTAGATAAAAACCAAGGAGATCTGAATAAAATATAGACTTTAGTTAATAATATGACAAATGTTTCATACTAATGTAAGATATTAATAGTAGGAAAAACTGGGTTTGGGATATATGGGAACTCTCTTCTATCTTTACAATTTTTTTTAATCCAGAACTACTCTATAATAAAAAGGTTATTCAAAAAAATAAAAAGTCAGAACTCATCCTGCTTTGCCCAGGACTTTCCCAGCCACAGTACTAAAAGTTGGGCACACCTGGAAACCGCTCAGCACAGGGGCGGGGCTGCCCGACAACACTTCCACCCGTGCGAGACGCAGACTCCTGTGCGGCGCAAGCGTGCATTCAGAAGACACCCTAGCTTTCCCTTTCTGGGGTTTTGGTTATTTGCTGCCCAATTTCTTTTAGGCCTGCAAAACTTTCCCATAACTAACCTAAACACAGCAAGGCACAGTGAGGATTGTACTTCCGTGGAAATAGCACAGTGAGAAAAGAAAACTGTCTCAGATATAACCAGGGTAGCCTCAACATTTCCCATGCTAAATGCCTGTGGCTTGACTAGCCATGAGTAATTCGCAGAAACATGATTGTGGCGGCTCTGGTGGGTTCCTACAACATGCAACCTACATGTTTTCAGCAATGAATCACCTATACACATAAAACAAGTCAGGTCTCTTATTTGACATTCTATGAGAAACTGAGGCACAGTATAGCCACAGCTGGTCTGGGGCAGTTTAGTCAGACAACTGCCCAGGATACTGATCTATAGTGCTAAAATATCACAAAGGCACTAGAATGCCACTGGAGATGACATTTCGGTAGAGAAAAAAAATGGAATTTTCTAGAACTCCTTTTAGGGTGGTTACTGTTCATGGCTGGAAGGGATACAAATGCTACTCACTTCTAAATTCTCCTAGGTAGACAGAAACAAAGCTACTCATCAAAGGGCAACCACCCCACTGGTGGTGTGGTGGCAGCTTGTCTAGTAAATGTCTGGCTGGTGAACCTACACAAATGGATATAGGGACTGACTTTCAAATTTAAACCATTTGTAAATAAAGAAGCATCTGCCTTTGATAAGCTACCGGGTTGGGAGCCTGAGGAGGGCACTCCATCCCCTCCCACCTTCCAAATCCACCCCTGAACACCCATCCCTCAGGCAGGGATCAAATTCCAGAGGTGACTCTGTGAACTGCCTTCTCAACAGGGGCGGGTCCAGTTAACCCGAGGCCTTGAGTTGTACTGAGATAACTGCATCTTTGGGATTCCTGAGCCCTTCTTTCCTATCCTTCCTGCAGACAGAACAGAACCCTCCTCAAGAAAACACAGAGTACATTTCAAACACGTATAGGTTTGCAGGGTAGACAAATAATCAGCCTGTGGAAGTATCTACTAGTTTGATCCAGTCCAGGCTAGGAAGGACAACATGGTAAGGGCATAGGGCCAAGGCTGTAAGGATTCTGGTTTTAAATCCTTCCTGGGGCACTTAAAAATTATATTACTTTGGGCAGAATCTTGACCACTGCAGGCCCTCATTCCTCATCTGTAAAATAAGGATAATTTTATCCATCAGATTATTTTCAAGAGTGTTTGTAAAACACATACAATGGTCTGGTTCATAGTGGGGTCTGCATTTCCTCCATAGCTTGTTAGGGAAACTGTCTCCACTCTCCCCAAATCTATCACAGGATGTCCACCCACCAGAACTCCCTACTCTCTACAGAGGACCTCACCTTACTATCAGAGAGAAAGGAAGTATCCAGAAGGCAGTGAGTGCCCCAGCCCCTGTGTCTGCACCGGGTCTTCACCTTCCCTTCTCCTAGATGCGGGCCATCTCTTCACCAGGGTGGTAGAGCCCTCAAGTCCAACCTTAAAAACTGTACTCTACTGATTTTTTTCCTCACATGCTTGTTGACATTTTAGAGAGGGGGTGGGAAGGAGAGAGAGAGAGAGAAAGAGGGAGCGAGAGAGAGAAACAACAATGTGAGAAACACCAATCGGTTGCCTCTTGCGCATGCCCTGACTGAGGACCAAGACCTGTGCCCTGACCAGGAATCAAACCTGTGACCTTTCGGTTTATGAGATGACACTCAACCAGCTGAGCCACACCAGCCAGGGCTGGGCTCTCCTGATTTTATATCCTCTCACTTGAACAGTGACTCTGCCCTTCTTAATTGACTTTTAAGCTTGCTCAAATGTCTCATTAAAAAAAAAAAAGATTCTTCCTCAACCCCACTCCAGGTTCTGCTCTGAATATCAATCTTCCCACCCACAAACTTCTTGCAAGCTCTGTCCATCCCCCTTCTTCAGCTCCTCACTTCCCACTCCTTTACCTGGCAGTCTGGCTTCCTTCCCACCACCCCCCAGCAAGTGCTCTCCGAATTCACCGTTCACTGTCCCCGATCTCTCAGCCCAACACCCTTGATCCTCCCCTCCCTGGGCTCTTGTAGCATGGGGGTCTGGATTTCCCCACCACTCTGACTGGTCCTGAAATGACAGCCTTTCTCAGCATTCAGGCCTACGCCCTCCTCTCTTCTCTTCCCGTGCACTGTGGGTGACCCCATCCTCTCATGGTTTCAATTACATCTGCAAGCTGAGGACTTCAAAGCTCTAACTTTAGGCCCCCTCTGCACACCCCTATATCCAACTGCCTATGGATATCTCCACTTAAAGAGAATGAGTTGAAAGAGGAGATAAATTATTAGCTTGTCTGAAGCATTGTGTTAGTTTGCTAGAGCTGCCTTAGACAAAGCAAATTTATTGTCTCACAGTTCTAGAAGCAGGAAGTTCAAGATCAAGATGGCAGCAGGTGTGGTTTCTCCTGAAACCTCTCTCTTTGGTGTACAGAAAGCCACTGCTTTCCACTGCATCCTCCTGTGGTCTTTCTTCTGGGTGTGTATATCCCTGGCTTCTCTTTGTATGTCCAAGTTTCCTCTTCTTTTAAGGGCTCCCTGATCTCCCTAATCTCCCCCACCAAAGGAGTTGGGTGCTTCCCTTTGAACTGCACTGCATGATTAATTAGGTGTCTCCTCCACTAGATCTTCTTATGACCTGTAGTGGAGGAGACACCTAACTCAGAAAACATCTCTGTGTTGCTCTTTCCCCCATGCCAAGCACTGTATCTAAAATAGATACCCTAAAAATAGTGAATTAAAAAATAGGTTAAATGCAAGCACAGAATATGGCAAAAGTAATGGATTTATTCAGAGAAGACCTGGGTCCTTGTCTGAACTCTGCCACTAACCAGCTACAGTGTCTGTAGGTCAAAATGAAAATAAGGTTGGGCTGGAAGCTCATCTCTCAATGTCTCTCTTGATTCTAAACAACTGTAATTCTTCAACTCTGATCCCAGGTAAAATACACTGTGCTGCATGTCCAAAAAAGAGACCTTTGTTTGTTATTGATTCAGACAGAATATCAATAGCTTGATGGAAATATAAGAGGCCCGGGAAAGGCCAGCAGAAGACAGAAGTAATAAAAAAGAGTGCTCGCTAACACTGAAAGTCTTCTAAATCAAGAGGATTAAATAAATCATTCCTGACAACAACCCAAAGAGAAAACAGACACACCAAATGCAATGACTTCTGGCCCCTTCTCTGTATCCTGTGTTTCTCTTCCGCTGTTGCCCTTCCTACTGCACAAACTCAGAGACCTTCACCCCTGGTCATGGGTGTGGGGGGTCCCTTAGATTAAGATGATTATGAATCAAGTCCCCAAATTTTCCCTTAGTTTGGGGAGATTTTTGTCTATTTCCAAGAGGGAAAACACAATCTGTTTTAAGTAATGAAAGCTCCTTCCTGGTTTTTCAAGAACTAGAATAGGGAAGAGGCAGGTGCAGAAGTTTACTTAAGAAGTCACACCTAGATCTTTAGTCGGTCATGGAAAATAGTGGGTCCATGGGTTACAGGTCTGAAGAAAACCTGGCAGCCCACCTTTCCCTTGTATTATTTCTCCTCTTCTATTTGGTTTAGGAGCAACTCTTTCTACTGTATGCTTAGTGCCTGCAAAACCAAAGAACAAACGTGACGAGGGAAGAAATATATGTTCAAAACTTAAGAAAACTTCAGAAAAATTCCGCTCAACATTAGAGCCATGGTGCAGCTTGCCAGTCGTGGTGCACAGACTGTGATGTGAAGGTGAATAAAATACATTCTTGTCCTTGAGTTTAGTCTATTACAGGGCTTCTCAACCTTGGATGCTCACTGAAATCACTAGGGAGTTCAAAGAAAAAAACACCGACACACGGTTGGTGAGAATGTAAAAATGCTGCAAGCACTATGGGAAACCATATGGTGGTTCCTCAAAAAATTAAAAATAGAATTACCATATGATCCAGCAATCCTGTTTTTGAATATATACCAAAAAGTATTGAAAGCAGGGTTACCTGTGTTCATAGCAGCACTATTCACAATAGCCAAAAGATAGACATAATAAACCCAAGTGTCCACTGACAGATGAATGGATAAACAAAATGTGGTGTAAAAATACAAGAGAATATTATTTAGTTTTAAAAAGGAAAGAATTCTGACACATGACAGCACATGGATGAACCTTCAGGACATTATCCTAAGTAGACCAGTCAGTCACGAAAAGGGAAAAAGCGTATGATTCCATTTATATGAGGCACCTCAAGTAGTCAAATTCATAGAGGCAGAGAGGAGAATGGTGGTGGGCAGGGGCTGAGGGAAGGGGGATATAGGGAATTTTTATTTAATGCAAAATTTCACCAGACACGTTTCAGTTTCACAAGACGAAAAGACTTGTACAGATGACTGGTGGTGACGGGAGCACAACGCTGTGAATGTACCTTACGCCACGGAACTGTACACCTAAAAATGGTTAGGAGGATAAATTTTATGTTATGCATATTTTACCACAATTTATAAATAAATAAATAATTTTTAAAAACACTGCTACCTGGGTCCCACCTCTAGAGAGTCTGATTTCATTGGTCTGGAATACAGCCTGGGTGTGAGGAGCTTTGAAACCTCCCAGGAGATGTGCAGCCTGGTCCGAGAACCACTTCTGTGGACTGTCTGAACCGCTGGTCTACAGAGAAAGAACTCCATCTGGAGCTGTAATCCCTGGGTTCTTCATCATTTAAGGAAGTCACGTGAGTGCTTTAAACTTTGCTGAGCCTCATTTTACTCCTTTATGTATAAATTTACATAAGTAATCTGCCCCATAGTGTGTTTCAAGGATTCATTTAAGTTAGACTATGTGAAAGGATTCTGATCCTCTCCGAAGAATATTTTCTTTTAGTATTGATCTTAGAGGGAGAAGAAGAGGTGGGGAGGACAGAGAGAAAGAAACCTCAGTGTTAGCCAGAAATATCAATTAGTTGCTTCCCATACAAGGCCCACCAGGGAATCAAACCCACAACATTTTGGTGTATGGGACAACACTCCAAGCAACTGAGCCACCCAGCCAGGGCTATGTGAAAGGATATTATACTTTAATCATCGTAAGACATAGCTAAGTGACAGAAAATAACAAGAACAGAGATCATTTGCTTTTCTCACTGAGATCTAGAGTCCTTTATGCAACTCCCAAAGTGAAATGTGTCCTTCCTTATTTCCCCTGGCAGTCTCATAGAACACCAGTCCGGCATCCAAGTGACCTGCGTTTATTGCTGCTCCACAACCTTGCTTCCAGGAAGGCAGGCCATCACTGATTCATCACCACAGGCCTCACTGTGCCTAGCACACAGTGGGTGTTCAAGAAACATTTGCTAAATCGGGTTAAGCCACATTACTCAACATCATGTAAACCGGAGGCATTCGGTGCATTTCAAACAATATGTCTCTGTCGCCAGCAGATTCACTACTCTAAGGACAAGCTTTATTTCCATAAATAATGAGTTGAATATGCACAGAGCAAGAATGGTGGCCCAAAAAACAAAGAGATACTGTGATACATACATGGAATCAAAATCCAAACAAAGGCCCTGCTGTTCCTGACACCCAAGCCACTCAACCATATTCTTCTACTTTGGTGCAAATATTGGTGCTATTATTGTAAACAAGAAGGGTTAGCCAGTAAAAGCCCCCCAAAATAACACATTCTTATAAAATGCAAAGGCATGTTTCCTTTTATTTTTAGGGGACATTAAAGCAATGAGATAGGTCAACACTCCCAACACACAAGACCACAAACTGCTGAAATGTGAAAAAGGAGAGACAAAACCCACTGCTCCTTCTTATCGTTGTTACCTTACTCTTAATCAGGACATTGGTTCAAAAATATAAACAGCTCAGAAAGGGCCAACCTTGATGTATAGTATACGAAGGTATTGTGTAATTTCATTCGGCCTTCCATAGACTCCAAACAGGAATATTAATTTAAACACAGATAAGGGAAAAGAAAATTACTGTTTTTTGAGTGTTTGCTATCTGCTAGGCCCTTTATTTTCTCATAACATTCTCATAACTATACATGAGGTAGAAACACTGACCTAATGTGACTTAGAAAATAGGATTTATTTTTCTCACATATGAAACCCTGGAGGTAGAAGCTGCCGGCACTGGCTCTAGGACTTTCCTGATCATTCTTTTATGTCTATTGCGTCTTAGCCACAAGATAGAAGCTCTAGCGGCACACATCACAGCAATCAATGTTCAAGGCAAGAAGAAGGGGGAGGGGCCGTGTCCACTGCACGTTCCCCTTTCTGTTTTTTTTTAACCAAGAAAGCACATGCTGTGATGGACAGAGACTTGACTTGGGGCGGTGAACACACATACAGTGTACAGATGATGTGCTGTGGAATTGTGTACCTGAAACCTGTATAATTTTCTTAGCCAGTGTCACCCCAATAAATTCAATAAAAATGAAAAAAATAAATAAATAAAGAGCTACTTGGCTTGAGTCACAGGAGAAGGATGCCAGCTCAGATCTCTTGGTCTTGCTCTCACACCACAGGAGTAGAAAGCTCCCAACAGCCTTGCATGAAACTGCAAGAAAGCTTTTGGGGGGTAAAAAAAAGAAGGCAAATAAGCAAATGCTTTCCCAGAAAGGCACTCCCACTGACTTCTGCTTATAGCTATCTGAGGCTTGGTTCTCTATAGCCTCAAAAGGGGATTCTTGTGCCAATGACTTACTGAGGGGGTGTTTTCTGTAATACTTTTAAGGAAGTAAAGAAAGCAGTGTAGAGCAGAGGGAAGAAACTAGACAAAGAAGTGGGTTCAGCCTGATCCCATCACAAAGCCATTCCATATTGAATCAAGAGGTCTAGCCTTCAAATTTCTGTGTCAGTCAGTCATTAGGGCCGAGGGGTAGAAGGGGGGTGGCAGAAGAGGGCACAGGCTGCTTACGATGTGTGGCATAATCTCCTAGCCATTTCCAAACCAGCAGGTTCCTTTAGCTGCAAGCTACTCACAGGAGCTGGGCACAGGTATGTTACCTCAGTACAGCAGAGCTGGATGGGCCACCAAAGGCATTTTCTACAATACGATAGTCCAATGCCAGCTGGCATGGTTCCCTCTAAGTATAATCGATGTTTGGAAAATAAATATTTGGTTTTCAGCATCTTTAGTAAGATGTAAATAACTTTCAGTAGCCAATCAACAATGTCTTCCAAAACAACTCCTGAGATAGGTTTCTGATTTGTTAAAGAGGGAAATCTCTTTTTCCTACTCTTGATGCTTCTAAAGGAATTTTACTAGAATAGTAGTTTTCAAACACTTTGGTCTCAGCACCCTTTTAAATTCTTAAAAATTATTGAGGATCCAAAAAAACATCCATTTATCTGTGTTGTAACTATAGCTATTTACCACATTAGAAGTTAAAACTGATAAATTTTAAAATATGCATGTATTTGCTTAAAATAAGTATAAATCTATTAAATATTAACATGAGTAACATTTTTATCAAAACATATTTTCCAAAAATTTTTTTAAATTGTCTAATTGTTACATATTCTTACATCTGGCTTAATAGAAGACAGCTGGATTTTTGTGGCGGCTTCTGTACACAGTTTGCTTTGCAATCTGTTGTTTTTGTTGAAGAATATTAAGAAAACCCACCCACAAAAATATGTGGCTAGACAAGGGAGGAGTATTTGAATATTTTCAGATAATTATGGATATTTTGCACTGATACTACACCAAAACTCAATAAGTGGTATTTCTTAAAGGTTAATTGCAATGTGGAACATAAAGCCATATTGATAACCTTTTCAAACTCTGTTACATTAAAATTTTCTGACCTATCTTGCAGTTTGAATGGATCTTTGTAATACCATGCATTGAACATTTAGGAAGTTTTGGTTCACTGGGTCAAGTAGATCTCCAAACAGCACCTCATTTAGTATATCCAAAACCCCATTCATTAATATCACTATCAATATCATCAGAAAAGCCTTTTTTATTTTTAAAATTTTTTATTTTGTTTTTATTGATTTGAGAGAGATATCCATTTGTTGTTCCACGTATTTATGCATTCATTGGTTTATTCTTGTATGTGCCCTGACTGGGGATTGAACCCACAACCTTGGTGTATCAAGATGATGCTCTAACCAACTGAGCTACCCGACCAGGGCCTTTAAGTATTGGAAAGTTATGAAGCCTCTGGTGGTAAACACAATTTTTCTAAAATTCTTATTTTTGCTTGTAAACACAAATTTTATCATTGGCAACTAATAATGTTAATTACCTGGAAGTGACAATCACTTTGTTAGAAAATGTGCTTGCCAAATGTCCAGGTCTGAATATAGTTTGTTTCTCAGTCATGGCTGGCAAGTAACATGGTGTTCGGTGGGAGCATCTGGTTCAGCTCTCAACTCAAACAGCCCATGCACTTTTTCTCTGGACAGCCATGGTGCTCCAGGAAACAACCGAAGTGCACTCAGTGATTGGTGTAATAAAATTAACAATGTTCATCAAAGATATTCTTAAATGAAACTCTTTGGGTTTAATACTTCTTACGTTTTTTCCTGATTGTGTGGAAGAAAAGAACAATACTTACGAGTACATTTTTGTGTTTCTGCCCTCCCTGATTCATGCTAAGGCAAAAGCAGTTTCACCCATTTTTTGTAGCAGTCAATGCAAATGTCAACACAGTGAAAAAGGCAAACAGCATCTTAGCATTGTTGTGACAATATTTTTTACTCTGCTGACCCCCCGAGAGGGTCGTGGGGTCCCCCAGTGGTCCAAGGACTATACTTTAGAACCTCTGCAGGAGAAGGCACTGCCAGGTTCACTTCAACATCTGGCCCACCAAATGGCTTCCAGAGGGCACCGGGAAGCTGAACTCTGCATGCCTGGGTCCTTCTCGAGCTCAACAATCAGAATTAATTTCTCCTCCCCTCCAGGCATGTGGGTAAGGGTTTCTGCCAGTACTGAAAATCTTCTCTGTTTATGACTACTTCAAAAACCTTTCTCAAAGCTTTTTAATCCCTCAGTTTACCTCTTTAGGTAACAAGCTGCTTACAGCAGTGACTCTGGACCAAAAAGGGGTATCTGACCCAACATCAGTCAAATGTTCTTCTCTGGGAATTTGACACAGGTCTTGTTAAATTCTATCCCCTTACCAGTAGGTATTTGTCTTAGAGTTTCTTAATCAATAGGTCTAGGGAAGTAGTGCTTCCTGGAACAAAAGGAAGTACTACTTGGCATTGTGTCCCCATCTTCTGGAATCAGCATCAGAATTTGGTTTTGACTATGCAGCCCCAGGGCCAGCAGTTACAGTGGAACCGCCAATCGAAGTGCACTTCCTCCCAGGCCTGAGTGAGAGACCTGTTAGAAAATCAAATATTCTTCCCTAGAATCCAAACCTTGAGCTGAGTGACTTTGAGGCTAGAAATAAATGATCATTTACCCAAAGAGACTGTCTGGTAGCTCTTGCCATCTGATTCCTAGTTCTATCAAAGACCACATTTCATCCATTCATACCTGTTCTCTGAGCAACCTATATCCTACCAATACAGCCTGTTTTGCTAAAATCAGCCAAAGTCTGTTTCTGTTGCTTGCACCAAATGACTCTAATTGATGTAGCCCCCAAAGACAAATTGCAAGTTCTACCCTAGGAAGCATAAACTGCTTACAACTCCCCGAATGGCAGTATTCCAGGCTCGAAGATGTTAGGATCCACCAGGTGCTCATTATATTTCACTGCGGCCCAGGATCTGGGACATGTGCACACGCGTATTTTCACAGCTGCTGCATTCATTTCCATAACGCCTGCTGTCAAGCCTCAGTGGGAAGTCTTTCCACAGCCATTTCCTATGGAAGCCACAGAGACATAACCTTTTAATTATTATTTGATAGAGGAAACATTGTTTTCTGGATTTTCAAATCATGCTTATAGCACCGGATATTCTAGGAAAATGAGCATTCATGCTTTGGTGCCATGGCCAACTGAAGCCACATAAATCCACTAGGTTGTTTAAACATCATGGGAGGTTTTTCAGGATGGCTGTGGAGTAAGCAGAAGCTACCCTCGCCTCCCAGTGCCAAACTGAATTTACAGCAAAATTATAGAGCAGTCAACTTGAATGATCAACTGAAGGACAGCTGAGCAGGTGTGTTATATCCAAGGATTTACAGAAAAAGCTACATAGAGACTGGTAAGAAGGATGAAAACACAGAGAGGGCTCGGCCCTGCACCCACAAGCAGTGACTGAAAAGCCAGAGGGATATAACAGCTGCAAAAGCCCCTCCTAAGGAGCTCAGGGTCTCAACCCCATGCCAGGACCCCCAACCCAGGGCATCAGGACCAGGAAGTGGAGCCTGCATAAAATCTCACTGTAAAAATCAGTGGTACTCTATCCACCAGGATGAAGAGAGAGTCTGCTAGAGTCCCAGGTGCTCTCCTACAGGGCCAACACACAGGAGCTTGCTCTCGGGCACTCACCCAGGTCTCCAAGAGAGGGAACGCAACTCAGGGCACATGGTGGTCACAAAGAGAAGACCTGGGCGGCATGGCCACAAGAGATCTGAGGGGTCAGCTACTGAGATCCCTGTCCTGAGTCAATATCCCAACACCACCCTCAGGTGCCATTTTCTCATGGTCAGGCACTCTTACCCTTACAGCACCAGCCGGGGAAGTACACCAACCTGGTTCTCCGAATACTGGCGACAACAACATGCCCAGCTTGAGTCCGGCAGAAGGGACTGTTGGCTGCACCCAATAAGGACCTTTCATGTGCTATTTCTCTGGAGAGACTATAGGCAGACAGACAGACATTGAACTGTGAGGCTTTCGACCAGGGACCAGTCTTCCCCCTACCTGCAAGCTCAGCCAGCCCCACCCGCAGTGGGAAACTGTTTTGTTATCTTCCCAAGTCCTGGTGGCCCTATCCTGCTGAGCTCATATTTGCTGGGAAGGGAGGGGGCAGGGAAAGAAGGAATACCACTCAGAGCTGGGACCTTCGGAGTGTGTCTCCCTCAGAGGCTCGAGCAGGTACAGATACACAGCTAAGGGGCGGCACAGAACTCACTCCCCTCCTGCCGGCTCAGCTGGTACCAGCCCCAAAGGAAGACTGTCTTGATCTGTTTTCCCAAGTGCCAGTGGCCCTGCCCTGCTGAGCTTGCTCCTTCAGTGGGGGCAGCTGGCTGCACCCAAACTGAACTGGTGATAGGCTCCAGCTAGAACTGGAGACTCTAGCAGAGACTGAGTGGTATGGCTCTGGAGGAGTGGCTACATTCTCCCCACTGTGTGCTGCCGATGCTGCATCAGAGTAGGGGACCCACTAACCCCATCCTCCCAATCAGGTCACCCTGCCCTACCAAGCTTGTGCCATGTGGAAGGGGCAGTGGGGAAAGGCCAGCTTGGGCCCACTCTACAGTCTTTCTTCAAAAGGCTCTGGAGGAACTCCAGTCAACCTCAGGGGGTGGCAGAGTAGCCAACAGGCAGACACTGACCTCAAAGAGCTTTAGACCTTTTATTGATCTGTCCCCAGCTCAGAGGTACATGAAGCTAAACCTCGTACACAGCCTGGTCCCTCCCATGCAAACCAGGCCCAGCAGACACAGCCACAGTCAGTGAATAGTGTAGTAGCTCTAGACAGACAGCCCAAGGCCAGTTACACACGATGTCTGAAACTGACTTGCACCAACTGACTTCGGCACCCTGTGCAAGTAGATGCAGAACCAACACAATCAAGGAAGGGCTTCAAACCTCACCAGAGCTCAACCCAACTGGCCAAAAACAGCACAGCCAAAGGGGAACTCTGGGAATATATTCAGGGAAACCCAAAACACTAATTTGAAAAAAATATATGCACCTGTATTTTCATTGCAGTGTTATTTGTAATAGCCAAGATCTGAAAAAAGCCCAAGTATCTATCAGTAGATGAGTGGATTTAAAAAATTGTGGTGCATTTATGCAATGGAATACTAGTTGGCCATAAAAAGAGGAACCCTGGGTGGTGTGGCTCAGTGGATTGAGTGATGGCCTACAAACCAAAGGGTCACTGGTTCAATTCCCAGTCAGGGCACAGGCTTGGGTTGCAGGCCAGGTCCCCAGTAGGGGGCACGTGAGAGGCAACCACACACTGATGTTTCTCTCCCTCTCTTTCTCCCTCCCTTCCCCTCTCTCTAAAAAGAAATAAATAAAATCTTTAAAAATAAACATAAAAAGAGAAGGAAATTTTACCTTTCGCCAACAGCATGATGGACCTGGACAATATTTTGCTTAGTGAAATAAGCCAGTCAGAGAAAGACAAATACCATATGACTTCACTTGTATGTGGAATCTAATGAACAAAATAATTTAACAAACAAAATAGAAACAGAAGCATAGATATATACAGAGAACTGACAGCTATCAGAGGGGATGTGGTTGGGGGCCTAGGTGGAATAAAAGTGAGGGAGATATATATACCCTTATATATATAGTTATAAATAAATATATAACACACAGACAGACAACAGTATGATGATGGCCGGAGGGAAAGGGGGATGGTGAGAGGTGGAAGAAGTCAAATGGGGGATAAATGGGGATGGAAACAGATTTTCCTGTGAGCGATGGGTGCATGATGCAGTGTGCAGATGATGTTTTGTTGGGTTGTACACTTGGAACCTGTATGGTTTTGCTAACTAATGTCACCCCCAAGAATCTCAATAAAAATAAATAAATAGATAAATAAATAAATCTTATGGAAAGCAGAAGCAGAAGCCAGAGAAGTCAGACATGGCATTCCTGTTGAATTTTCTCTTATCTTGATTGTACCAAACAGTCTCTGTACAGCTGATGATGCTTCTATTGATTCTCCACAGCATTACCAAGCTTATCACTGCCCAGAGTCTGATGAAGCAGGGAAAGACATGACGTGGGGTCATAAACTCAGATGGCGAAGGAATCGGGTGTGTAGCAAGCTGAAAACAGCAGAGTGGCTCACGCCTCCCTTCAGGGGAGGAACTTGACATTCCGCCCCAGACAACTGAAGTCTGCCCTAAAAAGTGACTTGTGAACTTTGTAACCATAGGCAAGTCTCATTTTTTCACTGCCTTTTACTTTTCACGTCATGAAGTAGGGAGAGAAATCAAGTCGCTTTCGAGACCAAATGAGATAGAACTATTAAAACATACTTTGTAGTAACCCTGGATGGTGTGGCTCAGTTGGTTAGAGTGTCGTCCCAGAACAGAAGGGTTGCACGGTCGATTCCCAGGCAAAGCACATAGGTAGATTGCAGGTTCAATCCTCTATCCCCAGTCTGAGTAGAAATGTGCCCCGTAAGATCCCAGGTCCAGGAGCTTTCGGGAGGCAGACAATCAATGCTTCTCTCTCACATCGATGTTTCTCTCTCCCTTCCTCTCTCTCTCTTCTAAAAGCAAGGGAAAAAATGTCCTTGTGTGAGGATAAAAAAAATGTTTTGTAAAACATTTAATAGCAAAATCTACATGCCCCTCAATGTAATTTAGTGATTCAGAGATGAAAGTTGCCCAGGAATTCTGCTCTTCAAACAGAAAACACTCATGACTTTGATGGGTAACAAAAATTTAAGAAAGTCAAAAGTGTTAGCATATCCACATGCAGGCAGGGATACAGAGGGTAAAGTCCTCAGTGTACTGACATCAGGATTAAAATAATGGACTAATGGCACTGCTTGTATTTTAGACCTGTCATAGTAGATGCTTGCAGTCTCATAAGTAGTCTATTATTACTATCATCATTATCATCATCTCTTTCAAATGTTACACTGCTGGCTACAGTTATAATGAATTGAAATTCTAACACAGCCAGATCATGTTGAGCAAAGAAGGGAAAACAAATTCCTTTGCACAAGCTACCAGCATTTGCTCAGTGTCTCGAGAGTAAGCAGAATGGTGGAAGCCATGCTGAAGCTCAGGAGGAAAAAAAAATCACAGAAAACAAATTTTTAAAGGATTGTGGGCTGGATTTGACCTGTGATCAGCCAATTTATAATCATTAATTCAAAGGGTGTCTGGAAAGAACAAACTAAACACTTTGTCAAAAACCTCTTATTCGACGTTTACAATAATCCTACTAAATAGCTAAAAATATCCTGCTTTTCACTTATAAGAAAAGTCAGGTTCAGATATCTTAAACACCTACCTATTGTTACACAACCAGCAAGTCCTGTTGCTGGGCTTTGTTTCCAGATGTGTCTAAAGTCCCTGTTTCGCATTGGTAAGTCAATGGCCTTCATGTCCTTATTGCGCAAGTAGATGTTCTGCTCAGCCTTGGAAGTTTTAAAAAGGTTGAATTCATTACAAATATTCAACAATCATGAACTGTCACATAGCCCTGGCCCGGTAGTTAAGTTGGTTAGAGCATCATCCCAAGACGCCACAGCTGTGAGTTCCACCTCCAGTCAGGGCACATACAAGAATCAACCAATGAGTATATGAAAAAGTGGAACAACAAATTGATGTTTCTCTCTCTCAAATCAATAAGTGAAAAAAAAAAATTTTAAAGAATTGTTGCATAAAAATCTTGATTTCTGGTTTTAAGGGAAGCCAAATATTGTACTCTGGCAACTCTGGACATCTGACGCTGTAAAAACGCTGCATCAAGGCTGTAAAATCTGACAACCTCCGATGTACAGTTCCCATTAGCACTGTGCACTGGGGCGGGCGGACGGCTCCCCCCGTTGATGGATCCAGCAGTGCCCCACCACATCCAACTGACGCACAACTGGTTACATTCACTGACTTTCCTTACCTGGCCCGTGGACATTGCAGTCAGTCCCATCCCCCCTGCTGTCCAGCCCGTGTTTTCATTCTGGAAAGCTGTCCATTTGCTGCTAGCATCCCTGGGTAAGAAATCTGGAAAGTGCTGGGAAGCCCATACCGTCCAACCAAGTACAACCAATTTGCCTGTGGGGTTTATTTGAATTGCAGGCCTAAGGCAATGTTTTGGATTTGAATGTTACTTTAATCAAGGTATATGAAATCAGTACATCCTTCACCTTGCTTTCTGACCATAAAAGAGTGCATCTTTATTCAGACTTTAGTCTTGCAAATAACCATTTTACTCCAAGTCACACAGAGGTGGCACAGAACTAAACTGGTAGGACACATGAACTTTCTGAGTCGAAACTGCCACATAGTGTCATTAAAGCACTTGTCAACTTCAAGCAAACAAAACCAACACTCTTCCTCTTCACTAGACACAAATTCTAAAAGCTAATGAAGTCATCCTAAATGATATCTAATATCCTACGTTTGAGTCTTACAGTACCAAGAACTGCTTTGATCTACACGTACAGGAAAAAATATGTATAGTCACATATACACACATACACACAAACACATATGCACATGCACTATCAAATAAAACAATTCACTGGTCTTGTCTCACTTCCCTGAAAGGTTTTCCTTGACTAATCCAATCTCACCTTTATACCATTTCCTCTGAACAGTCCTGTATTCAGTCAATATTATGTTATTTTATACTTTTGAACTATTAGCTCTTGGAATTGAATTATGAGTTTAAGTGCCAAAGGGAACTTAAAGGATCATTAAACCCAGGCCTTTTGGTTTATGGATGAAGAAACTGAATCCCAAAATATTTAAATGATTCACCCAAAGTCACAAAGACAGCAGATAAAGGGCACACTTGACCTGGTTCCATGGGCTTTACATTCCAACATTCTCCCATTTATTATGCACCTTCCCAAGTACACTCTGAAAATGTTTTGTCCTGTAATCCACTTTTATTTTTTTTTTTAAGATTTTATTTCTTTATTTTCAGACAGAGGAGAAGGGAGGGAGAAAGAGCAATGTATGGTTGCCTCTCACATGGCCCTCACGGGGACCTTGGCCCGCAACACAGGCATGTGCCCCGACGGGGAATCGAACCAGGACCTTTTGGTTCCCAGCCCACGCTCAATCCACTGAGCTACACCAGCCAGGGCCTGTAATCCACTTTTAAATACATCAGCCCAGTGTAATATAAATGTGTGTGTTGGTTAGTCTCCATGTACACCCTAGGGACAGGTGGTTGCCTTAATCAAGAATTCAGGGGGGAGGGGGGAGGGGAGGGAGAGGATGCAAATAACTGTAATTGAACAACAATAAAGTAATTAAAAAAAAAAAAAAAGAATTCACAGCTAGCATTTCATCAAAATTCCACACACCAGACAGGAGTATCGCAATGCTTCAGCTACCTTCAATCAACACCAGAGGCTTTGCTAATTATAATAAATGTTATCAGTAGATTTCATTGGTGAAATTAATGACTTGTTTATTTACATTATGGAAACTATAAATGGACTGCCATTGGTCAAATTGGTGCTGTTCAAGATAAAATGTTTTAGAGATACTCCTTACTTTTCACAGTCAAAGTGAACCCTTCCTCTTTGTCCGTGACGACGACACCCAGGACTAGAGTCAGAAATGGTCCCGTGTCTAGCCCTAACTTCAGAGGATTCTGGTTGGGCGATCCCACTATAGGGTTAACTGAATCCTGCCTTTATTTAGGGCATCTGCCTGAGATGAACCCTTCATACAAGATGTGGTTAGAGCCCCTAAACAGGAAACTTCTTAAGATTTACAGAACAGGTAGTGTGAACTATTCCTTTGTCCACTTACCAATACATGTTTGTTAAATAAATGTCTATGCACACAGGAAGTTGGCTGAAGACTTTCTTTGAATATAAACTAGTTATAGTGAAACTGTCATGAACTATTCTTTGTCACTAACCTCTACAATTGGTGGCTACTAACACCTACCAGAAAGAATCTGGCTGTCAATAACTGTTACGAGTTGAACTATGACCTTGAAAAATGTATGTGTTGAAGTGCTAACTCCTAGTGTACAGGAGTGACCTCAGGATGTGACCTTATTTGGAAATAGGATCTTCACAGAGGTAATCAAGTTAAACTGAAGTCATAAGGTTAGGCTGTAATCCATTATGACTGGTGTCCTTATAAAATTTGGAAATAGACATACAGGGAGAAAGCCATGTGGAATACAGACAGAGATTAGAGTAGTGTGTCTCTAAGCCAAGAAACAAAGATTGACAGCAATCTACGAGAAGCTACGGGAGGGGCTTAGAACAGATTCTGTAAGGAACCAGCCCTGCCAATACCTAGACCCCTAGACTACAGAACTGTGAGACAACTCTGGGACTGTTGTTTAAGTCACCCAGGGAGTGGTACTTTTTTACAGCAGCCCTAGCAATGTCCAGATAGTCTTAGGTCTGTTTGTGAAAAGGCAACACTGATTGTTTGGGTTGATAAATCCAGTTTCACAAGGCTTACAAATAGCTACTAACTGTGAAATTCCCAAAACATCTAATTTCATTAAGTTGTACTCCTGCTTTAAAAATCTACCCCACAAACTTGATAATGGAATGATGAGGTTGATACTAGATACGCCTACTTGCTGCCAATGCTCTCAAGCCAAAGTCTACCAGATACACACCTGCAGTCAAAGTCGTGTTCATTGACTCATTATGACAAGGGAAAACGCACACCGAAGGGGGGAGCCATGGAGGTCTCCCTCTGGGCAGGTGTGAGGAAGGACTTACAAGATTTGGGCATGGTAATGATTGGGAGAATAGTTCAAGCAATTGGGGCTTTGCTCTCTATGGGCTGCTGTCAGGAAGCAAGGTGATTCTATTATTGAGTGTTTTAATAATTCTCATTTAAAAGGCAAAAGGAACAAAGTGAAGCTAAAGCTGTAACTGGTAAAGAAGAACACTACTCATATTAGCCCAGAAAGAGGGGAATTCTGTGGTTTGGACAATTTTCTTTTTATATAAACTCAGACATGATTACGGAGTTGTCATGTTTCTCTCGCTCCATGGCGGTCACACAGTAGTCTTGCATGATGTTGGCCTGTGAAACTGTCAATGTTCAAGGGAGAACACCAAGATTTTGGCTGTGTGTGCCAGGCCCACCCCCATGAGGACCTGCTTTGCTCTTTCTTACCACTGATCACTGTTAACATCATTAAAAGCAGGGCAGATGGATAACATGTGCCTCCAGATATGGTACAAGAAGGGACACCACATCCCCTTAAAAGTACTCTTGTCAAGAAAGAAAAAAACTAAATCTGATTCTAATTAAGCCTCTTGATCAGCACTGTCCAGTAGAAATACAATACAGGCTACATATATAATTTAAAATTTTCTAGTAGCCAGCCACACTTAAAGAGGTTAAAAGAAGAACTTTAAATATATTTTATTTAGCTAAAATATTCAAATTATTATCATTTTAATATGTAACCAATATAAAATCAATAAAATTTTCCACATTCTTTTTTCATGGTAAGTCCTTGAAATACAGTGTGTATTTTACATTTACAGCACATTTTAGTTTGGATCAAGCACATTTAAAATGCTCAGTCACCACACGTGTCTCGTGGTCGCCCTGAAGACAGTGCAGTTCTTGTGCTAACTCCCACTTTCGCGGAAACACGACAAACAGAGGAAGGCCTCTCTCCATCAAAGAATAAAATTAGCATAACCGAGGTCTGTGAAAATCTACACGAAGGACTCAGTTTCTCTTCAACAAATAAATGGTAAGGAAAAATAATAGGGAAGAGAAACTTTTATAGATTAAAGAATTTTTACAGGATATATTAACTAAATGCAATCTGTGGAGCATGTTTAAATTTTCATTTGTAAAAAGAACTATAAAAAGATAGTTTTGTAGTCATTTGGGGAAAGTAAATACCAGAGACTATCTTGTAGATAATATGAAAAAACTATTGTTAGTTTTGTTGGCTGTGATAACGTTATTGTGGTTATATTAAAGAAGAAAGTCCTTATCTGTTAAAGATACATGCTAAAGTATTTATGTGTAAATTGAGATCATATCTGGAATTTGATTTAAAATATTCCAGCACAATTCTTTAAAAAGTAGAAGGGAAGTAAATGGAACAGGAATGGCTGAGTATTGATATGTCGGGTGATAGGTGTTGGGAGTTTATTATCCTGTTTTCTCTACCATTGTGTATATTTTAATATCTCCATAATAAAATGTTTTTAAAAATGGGATAAAAGGAAAAATAATCTCTCTTAGATTTATTATCATAGTTGTGGCAAAGGTTCGCTGGTGCATACATAAGTCAAAACTTATCAAATTGTACCCTTTAAATATGTGTGGTTTATTTTATGTCAATTAAACCTCAATTAAGTTGTTTAACAAAACAGTCTACTTAGTATAGGACCGCACATACTTGGCAGCCCAGCACAGATTAGAAGTTTTCACATACATTATCTCAACTGATGTGAAGACAATTTGTTAGAACTTTTTTGTTAGAAATGACAGCATCTCAATTGTTTCTGGCTTAAGAAACAAAAAGGAAGAGAGGATTATTGCCAGGTCTGGTATGAACCTTACCCTCCTTACAAGCTACTAAGTCAGCCTGTCACTCTATCATGAATGCTGGCAGGGGACAGAGAACTCCTGGACCTACCCTAGCATGACAAGCTGCATGAGCATCAGCATATTTACTTTGGCTCCCATCACTCCAAGTCCTTCAGAGGTGATACAATGTGACTCAGATGGATGCTCCACACACAGTAGGCTTGCATCACAGCTGAGGAATACTGAGCTTGGGGAATGCATCACTTTTCTAGAAAGCAATAAGAAAACCTGCTCTTTATCCTGCAGGCAGACATCACCTACCTCATCCTTCGAGCTTGTTTGCTGTGTAGATAGAGAGCAGGATGGCTGGGGGCGGGAGGGGTGGGTGGTTAGTGGGTGGAGGGATCAAGCAAAAAGGAGAAAGGACTCACGGACATAGACAACAGTGTGGTGATTGTGGGTGGGAGGGCGGTGTAAGGGGGCTAAATGGTAATGGAAAAAAACAAACAAAAAAGACTGTTTGCTGTGAACACAACTATGAGAAATGGCCCGATAACAGTGGTCAGAGCCTTGTGTTCTTAGCACGCCCAGTACGGTGTATAGGCGTGAGAGGGATCTGTGGAGGGGCTGTCTCCCTCAACAATTATTAGGTAATGTAACTGATAAACTCCAGACATAACACTACAACTTCAGGCACAGCTGGATCGAGTAGCTCACATTTACGCTTCTTGCCATCTCTCAGCAATCTTCCCCACTGTGTTGGCATTACTCTCAGACAGACCTTTTATGTGGTACAACTACCTCCCATTGGCCTAGCCTGCGTAATTCCCTTCCCCTGATCTGTGACAAGAGGGTAGACTGCTCTTAACTGGCCAAGGTCAGAGCGGCAAAGAAAATAGCAGATGCCACCTACAGGCCAGTACTGTTATCCCTGTTTTCTAGTTGAGGACACTGAAATTCTGCAGTTAAGGAAGCTTCCCAAGTCCCATAAAACACAGACAGACACAGACTCAGCCAAGGAGTATACTTCCACAACACTCCCAGTTTCCATTCAACCGTCCCATTTCCTGGTCCTTAATGGGTCATCTCTAAGCTTAGTTATTTCATGTTCAAATCCCTCCAGTAAATGCTCCCACTCTACCCACCTAATCTCAACTCTCATCATTCAAAATTGAATCTACCCTATGAAAGAGAATCTTTACTGCTCTCATTCATTCTTTTTGGTTCGCAGCCCGGCACTCAATCCACTGAGCCACACCAGCCAGGACTTTTCATTGCTGTTAGGAGCCTATGCTCCTTCAACTATTCTCATTCTCTCCAAAACTCAAAGCTTTATGCTTCTTTAAACTCCAAGTTCTGTCCAAGAAAACAGAGATTTTACATTTGTTTGAAGTAACCCCAGCTCACCAATTTTCCCAATGGGGCTTACGTGCTGAGGAACCAAAGATCATGTCTTTCTTTATTAGACACAGTGGGCAACTTCTGGAGCCTCTGGCCAGCCCCAAACTCCTCTACTCAGAATCCTTTTGGCTCCCAACAAGTAGTGGAGGAGGAAAGTAGGGGAGGAGCACTGGAAGCCAAATTGCATTGAGTGAGCCACCAGCCTGGCCTTAGTTGGTTGGACTGGGAATAATCAGCTGACCTAAGCTGGGCTGATTAGATTCTCTGTCCTGAGACCTGGGCTGGAGGCTGAGACCTGGCAGTGTCTCCTCACCCACCAGGGGAGAGAGCTGGAACAGAGAGAAACTTAAAATGTGCGGGCTGGCTACATTGGTCCCTGGGCTACGAGCAACAGTGAGAACCAGCTTGCAGAAAGAGGAAGAAAATATTCTTCATGAGAAACAATTGGAGAATACAAGTTGCCTCGTCCTCAAGGCTCTCTGGTTCCTGATTCAAATGTCAAGGCCTGCTAGCACAACCTACTCTTGTTTTCCATGTGAACCCTCTGGACTAGTCTGGAATAAGTTCCATCTTGTGCAAGCAAAAGAGCCCAGGCTGACCTAACCCAAAGCAGGTCTCACCATAAGCAAGCACTTACTTTCACACTGGGAGAATGCAACAATAAGGGAAAGGGTTTACATGCCATCATTCATTACAGGACATCCAGCCACTAATTTCCAGGTTTATTTATATTTGTACTTGAGAGATGGCAAAGGGAGTCCTGGAGAAGGAAGGCCAGTGACAGGGTCACAGGAGGCCAGTACCTGGGACTTCTGCAGGGGCTCAGGAAAGGCAGGGCAGCAGTGGTGACAGAGGGGCAGGTTGTGGGAGCTTGAGAGACAGAACTAGGCTGAGCCAGTGGGAGGGGAAGTGAGAATCAATCCAGGAGTCCTAGTCAGGCAAACAGGGGCAATGACAGGTAGCTCAGCAAGTCCAGGAAAAACGAAGGGGAAGGAGCGCATCTGTGGGAAGTGAGGAGAACTGGGCAGAAGGATACCTGCAAAGGCTTCTCTCCTGTTTCTGAATTTCTGTAGCACAGACAGTCAGAGAAAAGTTTTAAAAATCTCCTGCTCTCCATTAGGGAATCAGATTCTCCCTTTTATTACCTTCTCTTTTCTCAGACTCAGTGACAGCCTGTTACTGGACTTTTAATCTGACAAAACTGATATTGAAGGAGAGGAATGTATTATTTCAGGCCTCAAGGTTTTGTCAGTCTTGCTGGTTCTCAGTGGCCCACAGTCTGTGCTGGGCTCTGCATGGATGAGACTGCCTGGGGAATCTAGATCAGGCCTAGGGAAGCGGGGACAATGAGGAGATTATCTGGGACTCTCTCTCATTTCTTCATTTTTCACTAAGTGTTGGACTAAATGGTGTCTCACCAAGGGAGACATCTCAGAATAAACAGTCCTGGGAGAACTGCAGGACAGGTCTGTAACTCTACGTCAACAGCTAATTCAGAAGGAGGAGGAGAGCAGAGGTCTGATTTGAGTGTTACATGAAGGAGAGAGGACAGAAGACTCCCAAGCATAAACAGAAGGTTTAAGAGCTCTGTACCTTCATGGGTACTGTTCCCTGTCTCTGGACTGCATTCTTTAACCACCTTCTTTGCTTGTCACACTCCTACTCTTCCTTCAAGACCCAAGTCAAACAATGTACCTTTTTCTTGATATCTTCCCCATACTTATCTAGAAAGCGCGAGTTTCACCCTCCTCTCTTTTCTTAACTCTACTGAGGCATTTATCACACTGTATTAGATTTTCAAAAGGATTTGTGGCAGGACAGACAAGTTGCTAAGCACACAGATAGTGGAATTAAAATGATCTGGATCCAAATCCTGGTTCTGCTATGTTATCAGCTGTGTGACCTCCAAGATCCTTACTTTCTTCATCTATAAAATGGTTCATAGGGTTCTTATGAGGATTAAATGTGATGTGCTTAAAAGGGTGTCAGCTGTATAGTAAGCACTGTGTAAGGGGGAGCTATCATTAACATTATTCCCCTTCTGGACTACTATCTCCCCAGCAAGTCAAGCCTGGGTTTGATTTTATCTTTGGCGTCCAAATGTGACACTGTTAACAGAATAAATCCTTGCCCTTGGTCAGCTGATGGCCACAAATCCCAGGAAGCCTTCCTTAAACACCAGAACCCCAGTCTGTCTAGTTCCTGCTCTCCAGGGTCTCCAAGTTCTACTCACACCCTCCCTTTGAGTTACTCTTTTTAAAGTACCAGTTTCAGCACAGAACCTCCCAAACCCAAAGAAGTGATTAAAGTTGTACTCGTGGAGTACAAGGACCAGGACCACCTCTACTGGCTGGCTGGTCTTTCATGCGTCACTCATTTGGGCACCAACCTTACAGCTAATAAATCCTACTCTAAAATAATGCCAGAAAAACAAGGACAACACTTTTTTTTAATTACGTACTCAAGAAACACGTGACTAAATTCTTATTTCAAAAAAAAAGGGAAATAAAAAAGAGAAAACAAAAAAAGAAACTACAGAGATACAGAAAATATTAATACAAAGCAAAAGCTCCCCACATTCATTCATACTCCCCTCCCCAGAATCCATCACTGCCATCACCTCACTGTCTCCTTCCAGGCCTTCCTATGCCCTTCAGGCATATAAAGAAATAGTTTATTTTGGCTCTTTTTATATACATGAGATGTTGGGGGGCTTCCTGGTTGCAGCTTGCTTTTTTTTAATAGAGCAGTTCGTTTTCCAAGTTGCAGAAGATTTTGTGGGTTGGCTCATGTAGTTCATTTTCCTGATGGTGGACATTGATATTGTTTCCAAACTAAACAATGATTTCATTTTGGCACAGCTTCCATCACATGGAATTATCATTTTAAAAATAAGAATTTAGAGAGTTCTGGCCAAGATGGAGGCATAGGTAGGAACGCTTTGCCTCCTCACACAACCAAAAGGATAACAACCAATTTAAAAACAATAAACAACCAGACGTGCCAGAAAATCAAACTGCATGGAACTGACAACCAAGGAGTTAAAGAAACATTCATCCAGATTGGTAGGAGGGGCGGAGATGAGCAGCCGAACGTAGCGGACCCATGGCACCATGGCAGACTGCACAAGTGAGGTGAGAACCGGCTGAACAGGAAACTGAAGACTCAGAACTTCTAGCTGTACAATACTGTGGGGATTGAGATGGCAGGAGAAACTCCCAGTCTCACAGGAGAGTTCATTTGAAAGTGTGGCTACAGCGGAGCAAGCAGCAGCATTTTTCCCTCTCTAACCCCTCCCCCACAGACAGCACCACAAAACAACAACGAGGGTTACCCCACCCTGGCGAATACCTACGGCTCCACCTGCTTACAACATAACAGGTGCACCAAGATGAAGAAATATGGCCCAAATGAAAAAAACAGATGAAAACTCCAGAAAAAGAGCTAAGGGACAAGGAGACAGACAACCTATCAGATGCAGAGTTCAAAACACTGGTAATCAGGATGCTCACAGAATTGATTGAGCTCAGTCACAAAATGAAGGAGTAAATGAAGGCTACACAAAACAAAATAAAGCAAAATATACTGGGAACCAACAGTGAAGGGAAGGAAACCAGGACTTAAATCAATGATTTGGAACAAAAGGAAGAAATAAACATCCAATCTGAATAGAATGAAGAAACAAGAATTCAAAAAAATGAGAGGCTTAGGAACCTCTTGGACAACTTTAAACGTTCCAACATCTGAATCATAGGGGTGCCAGAAGAAGAACAGGAACAAGAAATTGAAAACTTATTTGAACAAATAATGAAGGAAAACTTCCCCAATCTGATGAAGGAAATAGACTTTCAGGAAGTCCAGGAAGCCCAGAGAATCCCAAAGAATCTGGACCCAAGAGGAACACACCAAGGCACAAGTTATGCAATATTAAAGATAAAGAAAGAATCTTAAAAGCAGCAAGAGAAAAGGAGACAGTTACCTACAAAGGAGTTCCCATAAGGCTATATCAGCTGATTTCTCAAAAGAAACCTTGCAGGCAAGAACAGGCTGGAAAGAAGTATACCAAGTCATGAAAGGCAAGAACCTACATCCAAGATTACTCTATCCAGCAAAGCTAATATTTGGAATGGAAGGGCAGATAAAGTGCTTCCCAAATAAGGTCGAGTTAAAGGAGTTCATCATTGCCAAGTCCTTATTATATGAAATGTTAAAGGGACATCTAAGAAACTGAAGATCAAAAACTATGAACAGTAAAATGACAACAAACTCACAACAATCAACAACTGAACCTGAAAAAGAAAAGAAAAGAAAAATAACAAAAACAAAAACTAAACAAACAACCAGAACAGGAACAGAATCAGAGAAATGGACATCACATGGAGGGTTATCAGTCAGGAGAGGGAGGGGAAGAATGGGGGAAGGAAGGTACAGGGAATAAGAGGCATAACTGGTAGGCATAAAATAGACAGGGGCAGGTTAAGAATGGTATAGGAAACAGAGACACCAAAGAATTTACATGGACAACCCATTGACATGAAGTAAGGTAGGGGGGAGGGGATGCTGAAGGGTAGGTGAGTGCGGGGCAGAGGAAGGATAAAGGGGAGAAAAAAATTGGGACAACTGTAATAGCACAATCAATAAAATATACTTAAAATATGAATTTAAATCAGAAAAAGTAATAAAAACAAGATTCTGGATATGTTGGTATTCCCAATTTTTTAAATTTTTATAGTTATATACAACAATAATCATAACAATTGTATTCCTAGATTTGTTTCTACATACTTAGTAACATTATAATAAAATAATTTAAGTGGAAAAAATGTAGATGGTCTATAATTTTCAATTCTTTTTACAGACAAGCTTTTGGACCTTGTGCAAGTGTATTAGTTATATATTGCTGTGTAACAAATTATCCCTCAAACCAGTGGCTTAAAACAACAAATGGTGATTATCCTACAGTTCCTGTGTGTCAGCTCAGCTCTGTTGTCACTGGGTCCTTTGGCTCAGGGTCTCACATAAGTGCAATCCAACTGTCAGCTAGGCCTGGGGTCTTTGCTAGCTATTGGTCGGAGATGTTAGTTCCTTGCAGTGTGGGCCTTCGTGGGGCTCCTCCCAATGTGGCAACTGACTTCACCCACAGAGAAGGCTCACAGACAGGCAGAGAGAAAGACAGAAGTCTTAGTCTTTTTTTAAAATATACTTTATTGATTATTCTATTACAGTTGTCCCATTTCCCCCTCTTTATTCCCCTCCGCCCCCCCCCCAATTCCCCCCCCCTTAGTTTTTTTCCATGGGTCATACACATAAGTTCTTTGGCTTCTGAATTTCCTATACTATTCTTAACCTCCCCTGTCTGTTTTCTACCTACTATTTATGCTACTTATTCTCTGTACTTTTTCCTCCTCTCTCTGCCTACCACTCCCCTGTTGATATCCCTCCATGTCTTATATAAATCCCTTTAACATTTCATATCATAAAGGCTGGGTGATGATGAACTCCTTGAACTTAACCTTATCTGAGAAGCACTTTATCCACCCTTCCATTCTAAATGAAAGTTTTGCTGGATAGAGTATTCTTGGATGTAGGTCCTTGCCTTTCATGACTTGGTATACTTCTTTCCAGCCTCTTCTTGCTTGAACGGTCTCCTTTGAGAAATCAGCTGACAGTCTTATGGGAATTCCTTTGTAGGTAACTGTCTCCTTTTCTCTTGCTTCTCCTAAGATTCTCTCCTTATTTTTAATCTTGGGTAATGTAATTATGATGTGCCTTGGTGTGTTCCTCTTTGGGTCCAACTTCTTTGGGACTCTCTGAGTTTCCCGGACTTCCTAGAAGTCTATTTCCTTTGCCAGATTGGGGAAGTTCTCTTTCATTATTTGTTCAAATAAATGTTCAATCCCTTGGTCTTCCTCTTCTCCTTCTGGCATCCCTGTGTCCCAGGCGTTGGGACATTTACAGATGTCATGGAGGTTCCTAAGCCTCTCCTCATTTTTTTGAATTCTTGTTTCTTCATTCTTTTCTGGTTGAGTATTTTTTTCTTCTTTCTGGTCCACACCGTTGATTTGAGTACCAGTTTCCTTCCCATCACTATTCGTTCTCTACACATTTCCCCTTATTTCTCTTAGCATATTCTTCATTTCTTCATCTAATTTGCTACCAAATTCAACTAATCCTGTGAGCATCCTGATTACCAGTGTTTTGAACTGTGCATCTGATAGTTTGGCTATCTCTTCGTTGCTTAGTTGTATTTTTTCTGGAGCTTTGATTTGCTCTTTCATTTGGGCCATTTTTTTTTCTTGGCATGCCTGTTACTTTAAGGGATGGAGCCTTAGGTGTTCACCAGGGTGGGATAACCTACATTGCTGTGTTGTGACGCTACCTGTGGGGGCAGGGCCTGGGAGGGAATAATGGCGCTTGCTCCGCTCTCTCCACCAGCTCCGAGTCACTTTCCCCCAATGAGTTCTCCTGTGAGGCTGGGAGTTTCTCCCACCACCACGGCCACCTCAACCCCCACAGGTGCTTTCAATAGGCGGTCTGAGGCTTGTTTTTCTCCCGCAATGGTGAGTTGCGTGGTCTGCTCTGCTCCCCAGCTCCTTCTCCCGATTTATCTGCACACGAATGAGGGACCTCCTGGTCCACCAGTCTCGGGTCTGCTGGTTCCCGCGCGAGCTTCTCCGGATGCTCCGGCCGTGGGTTTCGCTGAGTGCATGGGCCGCGTTCTGGCCAGGCGTGCCCACCTCGAGTCTCCCCACATGCACTCTCCACCTGTCTCCACTCCACTTACCGGTCTGGATGAACATGTCCTCTCTAACTTCTTGGCTGTGGGACTTCCACTCGGTTAGATTCCCTGTCCGTTCTGGTTGATTGTTTTGCTATTAATTTATTTTTAAACAATAACAACTTTATCTTTTTCGGGAATTTGCTGTGTGTAGAGTTGGATAGGGACATGTCATCTCTGCTGTATGTGGCATCAGCTGGGAAGGTGAGACTGGTGAGGGGGATCTGCTTTTAAGTAGCTCATTCACATGGTTGGTAACTTGGCACTGGTTATCAGCTGGGAGCTCAATCTGTGGCCCAGGGGTTCATCTCCACAGGCTTCTTGGGCTTCCTCACAACTTGGTGTCTCTGTCTGGATGAACGTGTCTTCTTTAACTTCTTGGTTGTGGGACTTCCATACAGTTTGATTTTCTGTCAGATCTGGTTGTTTTTTGTCTTTAAATCGTTGTTTTTCCTCTTTTGGTTGTGCAAGGAGGCACAGTGTGTCCACCTATACCTCCATGTTGGCCGGAAGTCCAAGTCTTAGTCTTTTTGTAACTTAATCTTGGAGGTGACATTCCATCACTTTGGCCATATTCTGTCCATTTAAAACGAGTCGGTAGGTCCAGCTCTCACTTCAAGGAAGGGGATTTGCACAGGGGAAGGACACCAGGAGGAGGTATCATTGGAGCCGTCTTAAAGACCACTTACTACAACTAACTTTCTGCACTTCAGTTTTGTCATCTGTAAACATTCTATCATTATGAATATTAAAGTAATTAAAATATGTAAAGTGCTTAGATCAGTACCTGGCAGAGGGGTGAGCACTAAAAAACTTTAGCTAACTACTCTGTGCAATACACAGTACTGAGTTCATGGTGGTTGTTCAAGAAATACTTGAAAAGACCCACAATTATTCAAGCCCTGGCTGGTGTGGCTCGTCAGTTGGAACATCATCCCATAACTGAAGGGTTGCAAGTTCAATTCCTGGTTGGGGCACATATCTAGGTTACAGGTTCCTTCCCTGGTTGGGCATGTACGAGAGCAACCAACCAATGCTTCTCTCTCACATCAATGTATCTCTCTCCCTTCCTCACTCCCAAAGCAGTGAAAAAAATGTCCTCAGGTAAGGATAAAAAAAAAAAAGAAGTTTGAGTTTATGGAAATTACCCCAGAAACAAAAATAATTTATAAAGATAGAAGTTCCTACCATAATTATCAGGGGGCTTCACAGTCACCTCCAAATTTCCCACAAGTTTTCCCCTTATTAGAAATTTCCATGCAGTGAGCTCCAGTGCAATCCTGAGTCATCTCTAAACCTAAACCACGCTTTGCTCTGAAAATGCACACCATTAGGCTGATTGCAGAAGTTGCCTGATTTGCAAAACCACACAATTTGTAAGTTACAGAAAGAAGGGCAAGAGCTTGTCTGCCTAGTTGGAGCCTTTCTCTTTGGCAGTTTAGGTGAGGGTTTCTGGGGCTTTTTGTTGTTGTTTTTTTTTTTAAAGACTCACCCTGATATTTTAAGGGAAGAAAGGTTACTCAGTACACCTGTAGGCTTTAAGGGTAGTGCAGAGGGGGAGATAGGTTAAGGAGAGGTGTTCTGCTTTGCACATGTCCCTTTTGTGCAATCCAGGACGAAGTGGGAGGGGGAAGGAGGCCAACCTGTCATTCGGCACATATGGTAAATGAGTCATGAATCAGGAGATAACAAAAGGCTGGACCACCTCCCCCCTCTCCTCCCCAGGCCACAAATCACCCAATTAAACACAAGCCCAGTGATAGCAGCAACTCTCCAGGGCAAATAAACTTCACAACAGATGTATGCCCTCCTGATAGAGAGTGCCCAAACTCACTGTCCAGTGTGGAAAGACCACCTTTCTCTGAATCAAAAGTCCTAAGGAAAGAGGAAGAAGGAAGGAGGACTGGAAAGGCCAGCCTGGCAGCCTTTGAGAGGTCACAAATGTGGATCAACCAGCAAGCCTGTCCACTCCCATCCCACCTACCTTCAGCAACTGCCAAAAGAGACTTTTGTTTTTTTAATTACCTGCTCGACTTAATCAGGAGTGCAATGATGTGAAGAAGGAAGGAAGATGAAATTTCTCCATCCCATGGGAGGCATCTGCCAGGGTAAGAGTAGATGGGTTAGTTGTGTTTTTGGAAAAATAAACCAAATCTCTCTGCAGATTATTGCTTTTCCTGTTCATTGTTTCAACACCTCTGAAACAAAATTGCCTTTTGAACAACCAGGGCCTAGTTGGGCTGGAACGCTGAAAGTTCTCATCAACAGAGCAAAGATGGGGACTGCACTTCTCCAATGAGAGCTAGTAAGCCCTCGGTATGGGGGACACCTGCACTGAGAGGCCAGAGGTGGAAGGAAATGAATCTTGGTAATAATCCCACTTGTGCCATGGCTGGGCGGCTCCGTTGGCTGGAGCGTCGTCCCAGGCACCAAAAGGTTGCAGGTTTGATCCCTGGTCAGGCGATATATATCTCCATTCTCAGGTAGGGATTAAAAAGTTCCACTTGCTTCGGTGCTAAATTAAAAATGGAAAATATTATACTTTCTCCAATAAAAATGGAACTGTGGCTGATTTTTTCTGTTGTTGTCACTATTATGTTCTTTATGAGATAAAAAGGCACACATGGAATAGATAGAATAATAATGATAGAATGATTTACTCTTTTTCTCTGAAGGCCAGCCAAGGGAAGAATTTATGTAAAGTGCACCCACAAAATTCATTGCTTTATTATACTCTGTGCATCTGTTTTCTGACTGTGTTGAGTGTGCCAATCTTAACTCTTTAACCAGACTATAAGTAGGAATCAGGCATCACTGAAAGGGATATAGACCAGTAGTTAAGAAAGGCTCTGGAGCTTTTTCCAAACATTATCAGCTGTGTGATCCTGAGCAAATTAATCTCCCTGTGTCTCAGTTTCAGCTATAAAAATAGAAATGAGAACATAGTATCCATCACATAGAGTTGTTGCAAAGACCTTAGAATGAGTCATCCATGCCTGGCACATAATGGGTACTCAATAAATATTACTTATTGTTATTTTTTAAAGAATTTTAAAAGATATATATATATATATATATATATATATATATATATTATTATTTTTTTTTTTTAGAGAGTCAGGAAGGGAGGGAGAAAGAGAGAAACATCAATGTGTGGTTGCCTTTCTCACACCCCCTACTGGGGACCTGGCCACCACCCAGGCAGGTGCCCTAACACAGAATCCAACAAGTGACCCTTTGGTTCCCAGGCTGTTGCTCAATTCACTGAGCCACCCTAGCCAGGGCTAGTTGTTATTACTTTGTTTCCCCTTTCCAAGCTCTGATTCAACGTATCATTGAGCTTTTCAAAAACCTTCAGTGGTTACCAGTTGTCACTGAGGTAAAGGTCTTACCAGGCCAATTGAGACTCCCATGCACCACCCCCAAACCCCAAGTCCCACGCACTTCCAAATGCATTCGCACACTGTGCTTTAGCTCCTGTTATAGCGTCTTCACCCCCACCTCACCTCTTAATCTGAAATCCTCTCCAATGAGTGTTTGGTTACCTGCATTGCTCCCCTACTAGAAGGGAAATTGAATGACAACCATTCTCAGAGCCCAAACAATGGCAGGCACATAGCAAATGCTCAGGTAATATTTACTGAATGAATGAATGACATCACAGCTATTAATTTTTTTTCAAGACTCAGATCATACTCCACCAACTCTATGCATGCAGTCCATCTAAGAAATTAAAATTAAAATTAATTTCTTCTGGGCTCTAACAGCGTCTTTCTTAAACAGATTCTATTCACTGGTAATCAATGCGAATAGTAAACATTCACTAAAATATTTTTGAAGTAACAGCTAACATTGAAGCCGTGCTTATGATGGGCCAGGTTCCTGGCATATATCAAACTCATTTAATCCTCTCTATCCCACCTCTAAAATAGGTGCTGTTTTCATTCTACCTTTACAGATGAGGAAATGGAGGCATAGAAAATGAAAGAAATCCAAAGTGTCACGGACGGTAAGCACCATTCACCCGGTCCTGTCCCTCGTTCCTCACCACTCGCTCTCCTACAAAGAATCATCTGAATCCCATCCAGGAAGCCCCCTCCTCCAATTCCAGTGGCAGCGGCTCGACTCTGCAGAAAAGCAATTCCATTCAGAGCACACAGTACACCTGAAGTTGACGTGTGGCTCACTCCGCAGGGTGTTCCGCAGGGTGTGTGCCTACACCTCGCATCAATCAAAGCCTCTAACTCCTGCGGGAATCTCAAGGTGAGGGCACAGTGCGTTACACTGGAGGGTCACCCATTGTCTTCCTGTGGCCTCACGACCCAACCCATATTCTTGCCACTTCTAGGGGATCTCGAACTCTCCTTTTAGTCAACACTGTCCACGAACTCTCTTCCCAGCCTACTAAGCAAGCCAGAGGCGCTCAAGTCAATGAAGTCTTAGCCTTTCCGCTGGCAAGGGGATAGAGTTTACCTCCTCGCCACCTTGGAGAGCAGGACGAAGGAGGTGCCCAAACCTACTCTTAACAGCCCAATACTAGGTCCCTTGCCCACTGCAAACCCAACGCGAGCCCCCATCCTGCTTCCACCCAAAGCTCCTGACCCCACGTTCCAGATTAAGAGCCCAGGGGGCCGCGACACACGCCTCCTCCGTGCACTGGTGACTCAACCGGGGAAGAGAAACCTCTCGGTTTTTTCCGATCTGTCCAAGGGCGCCCGCATCCCGTCCCGCCCATCACTAGAGCCCCCGCCCTGCTCGAAGCTGTCTTTCTGGTTTGAGCCCAGGGGGCGCGTCGGAGTGGCTCCACAGGGTGTGGCCAGAGGACTTGGGCGACGCCTTCGCCAAGGGCAGTCCCCTCCTCAACCTCAAAAAGCAGACCCCGCGCTGCCGCGGAGGGACGGACGAGATCTTCGGCACGGCCCGGGCTGGCAGTCCGCGCAGGAAGCAGCACGCCAGGCAGTGCCGTGCGCTGCCAGCCGGAGCCGGGCGGAGCCGGCGCCCGGGCCAGGGTGGCCCTGCCAGTCCCCGCGCGCCGGGCGGCCGCACACGTGTCCAGGCGTCACGTCCGCGCGCGCCCCCGGGGCCTACGTCAGCGGCCGCTCCGGAGGCTCGGCGTCGGGACTCTGCGCAGCGCGGGGCTTCGGGGCCCGCGACGCCGCCGGGAGGAGGCACCTAGGGGCGCGGAGGGGTGTTCGGAACGCCCCGGGCGGTGGAGACCCGCAGCGCGGTCCAGCCCCCAGCCTGCCCGGCGCCGGCCGTCTCCGCTGCCCCGTTTCGGGCGGGCGCGGTGGCGTTTCCCGGGAGCCCGCCGCCCTGGGGTCGTGCACCGCCGTGACCCCGGCGGCCCCGCGGTAGGCAGGCTCTCTCAGGTCCATGGTTGGTTCGGAGCGCGATGAGCCGCCCGTCCTCCACCGGCCCCAGCGGTAACAAACCCTGCAGCAAGCAGCCGCCACCGCAGCCCCAGCACGCCCCGTCCCCGGCTGCGCCCTCGGTCGCCGCCACCATCTCGGCTGCGGGCCCCGGCTCGTCCGCGGTGCCGGCCGCGGCAGCGGTGATCTCGGGCCCCGGCGGCGGCGGCGGGGCTGGCCCGGTGTCCCCACAGCACCACGAGCTGACCTCGCTCTTCGAGTGCCCGGTCTGTTTTGACTATGTCCTGCCCCCGATCCTGCAGTGCCAGGCCGGGCACCTGGTGTGTAACCAATGCCGCCAGAAGTTGAGCTGCTGCCCGACGTGCAGGGGAGCCCTGACGCCCAGCATCAGGAACCTTGCTATGGAGAAGGTGGCCTCGGCAGTCCTGTTTCCCTGCAAGGTAAGCCCGGTGCCACCTGCGCGCTTCTGCCTGGCCATCTCCCAGAACTCCTAATTCCTCCAGCCCACTTGCCGGCGCTGAGAGGCAGGTGGCATCTGTCTTATTTTTTTAAAAAAAGTTTACACTTTGTCCACCTTCCCCCATACCCCATCTGGCCGCTTACAGGGTAGCTCTGGGCTGTCAGTTGCCCCAGCACTGACCCCAGACTAAATGGCACGCGATCGTTGTTAGAACACATCACAGCTCTCCCCATGCAGTGCCTGTGTGCTCTGCAGATGTGTACTCGGGTGTGCGGTCGCGGCTGGGCCTCACTAGTAAAACTTGGGCGGAGAAGCTATCTGTGGGGTTTTGAGGAGGGAGGAAATGGGCGAGCTGCACGCACCGCTTACCAGCGCTGGCTTGGCAGGATTGGTACCGGATTCCTCCTGCACCCCGCACCTGCCATCTGCCGCGCCCCTGACACGTGGGAGCCCTCGGGAGTGTAGCTAAAAAGGGGGAGGGGGCACCTACAGCCTGTTTTCTTTCCTCCAGCAATGAGAAAACCCTGCAAGCCACGCCTTTCCCTCGCCTTGCCTTCCAAGGACTGGAGAGTTTGGGGGGGGGGGGTGCAGTTTGCTAAGTGGGATGAAAACAGAAGTTGATCAGGGATTTAACATTTAACGGGAAGGGGACGCAGGAGCTGTTGTTACAGTTCTTTAAATATAAATATACGATTGCAGCTGAATTTAGAATCCTAGATGTCAGTGTGTGTCAAGAAGGTTTATATATATGCACGCATAGGCATAAGTTTTTTTCCCAAAAATGACTTATGCAACTTGCTGTTTTGAATTTATATTATCACATATTTTTCTATGGCTGAAACATAGTTCTCCTTTGCTTTATTTTAAGCGGCCACATAGTAGCGCATTGTGTGGTCATATTATAACATCTGTTTACCTGCATCTGCCACTTAAAACCTTAAGGAGCAGTGTCAGCGATATACCTGTCTATACCACTTCATTGTAGCTTAGAGCGGTGCCATGAAGTTCATTTTCTAAACTTAGAAATGGAAATAACGTCATTAATACTTTTGAGTTTCTTTTAAAGTAACTGGTCTGTCTCTTGAGCCATTTAGGCTGTCTTGCATTTCTCCTTGGGGCTGCTTATTTTTATAGGACAAGAGCTTATTTTTAAATTAAAAATAATCCACCTGAGGATTGAAGCTTGGGTCTCAAGTCAGTAAAATGAGTGATTTAATTTGGTCAGTGCCCTACCACAGATCAAATTTAAAATAGCGTATTCAAATAAGGGTTTGAATTCATGTTTGGCCTCTGGTTTTTCCGTTACCCTTAATAAAGTACTCTGCTTTCAACCACTCTTCCTAATGCTTACTAATTCACCCAATCTAATAGTTGTTTCTCATAACATATGGACAAACTATTTCTGTAATTTTCTTAATGATCAAGAGGAGATTTGGTGATAGTGGACATAGAGGTGGATATTTGATGCCAGGGTACATTGTGGGGACTGGAGTTGCAGGGGGGATGTACTGCAGGATTTCCGGGGAACCATGTTCTCAGCCCTTCGCTTTCTTCTCGCAAACCTTCAGTGGCCAGTGGAAGAAATGGCTTTAGGTGGCTTACAGTTCACAGATGAGGGTTTGATATCAGTCAGCATTCCATAATTTATTTTCAAAAACACATTGTTTTTCTCCCAAGAGAAAGTGAAGAAAATAGTTATAACATGCTACATGAAGTGTGAAGTTTCCCTTTCAGGATCTAAGATCCTGGTTCCCATCAAGGTACGTGTTCTATCTAATGCCTGACATGCTGGTGAAGTCCTTCCTGAAGAGCAGTGCTCTTGGGAATCGGGGGTACCCAGCCTTTCTGGACACGTCATTGATTTTCCATGTCCCTCGTCTCTAAGAATGCACTTGGGCAAAGCTATCACTTTGCAAGCTGAAATTTAACAGTGTCAGCCATTCCCCTACAGACCAGGAACCAAACTTAGAATGTGATCTTGGTGTCACTCGAGTACGTGTGTATGTGTGCGTGAGGTTCCTAACGCTGGAGTGTCATGCTCCCACATTGGTTGGCCAGTAATCCAAACTATTGACAGGGCAGCCAGTCAGTCTGGATAAGCCAAACTTGGATGTAGATAGAGGCCCACTAAGCAACCAAGATATGTTTAGTTTGGGAGGGTGAGAGCAGTAGGGAGTAGTAAGGCCTCTGTCAAACTTCAGCAAAATAAGTCTGTGTGCCTTGTACTTGCTGCTGGAAATCAGAGGGACTGCCTTGTCCCTATTCCTGCGTGCTCTTAGAATCTCTCCCATGGGCTGGCTTATGTGAGAAAACCAATATTGGGTGAAGTACCAAAGCCCAGGTCTCAAGAGTTGCTGAAGCTGTCATTGTTCATGGCGAGCACTTCCAGCGGCCTTGATTTCCTCATGTGTTTAGGAGGGGATTGGACTGCTCAACTTCCAAGGCCCTGTAGCGTCTAGTATTCTGTGGAATGGAGGTTATGTGGAATGTTCATTGGATGCCTTATGTGTGCCAGCTACTTCATGTGCGGGCCAGCTTTTGTTAGAGAACTCATGCCTATAGAGAGGCTAAGCGTTAAGTGATTTGTCAAGGACACACAGCCAGTAAGTGGACCAGCCCGGGAACCTGCATCTCAAAGGCACACGTCCTTTGTACTACTCACTACGTAGGGATTTTTAATCTGAGCTTATCTCCAAGGCTCCAAATCATAACTCCAGGTTGACACCAGTAACAAAACCTTCTGGTTGGATCAGTTCACCAAATGAGCCTGGGCTGGGAACATCCCCAAAAGACGGCATAGCTGCACACTATAAAATTCATTGGCTGAAATGTTGTAGGACATGGGGTGGGAGTATGAGGGGGGAAATAACCTAATATTTGAGGGTATTTCCTTCCATCTCTGCACTGTTCATGCTTCAGTTGGCCAAAAATGGACGTGCTGCCAAATAGCTTTCCTGCGTAGGTGTGGGGCCACTTAATTAAAGGCCAGACGGCCACCAGCACCTTTGACAGAGGGCTCCGTGTGCATTATTAGCTCCCGTCTCCTTTTTAAAAAAGGCTCTCCGTCAGAGTGTGGCTCACTTCCACTTGTGATATTTTTAGTCCATTCTATAGCTTGCTCCACGCCTGAGAAGTTTGATATCCGGTTCCCCATATCTCAGACTCTCCACCCCAGCGGAGCACGAGTGTAGGAGAAGTGAAGGTTGACACATTTGTGCCCTCACTCAACATTTTATTTTAATATCGGCCAAGTATTTCTCTCCACAACTGTGGGAAATGTTAAAACCACTCCAGCCCACTTACATACACTATGATGTATTTTCTTTCCATTTTTTCTTTGTGTTCTCTAAAAGTTTCTAGTAGTATATTTTTCAATAATTATTGAACTGGAAAGCCTCAGTCAGCAAGTCTTCCCTGCATTTGGATTGTTAGGTGGTGTTTTTTTTCCTTAGAGGGCGGGGAAAAAAAGTCAAGTTAGATAACCCAGTTGAAAGTTTAAAAGCTCCCAGTGAGGCCCTGTCTGGTGTGGCTCAGTGGGTTGAGAACTGGCCTGTGAATCAAAAGGTCTCCAGTTCAATTCCCAGTCAAGGCACATGCTTGGGTTGTGGGCCAGGTCCTCTGCTGGGGGCGTGCGAGAGGCAACTGACCAGTGTACCCTTCACACATCTGTGTTTCTTTCCGTGTCTTTCTCCCTTCCCTTCCCTTCTCTCTAGAAATGAATAAATAAAATATTTTAAAAAGTAAAAGAAAAGCCCCAGTGTGTACTCATCTAGTCCAGTGGTGACAAATTCTAAATGCCAGGCTCTGAGAGTCATCAGACCCCTGGCCTCGGGGCTGGGGAGGCCCCAAGGGGCCACGGAGACAGTTGGGAGCTGTGGAGCACATGCCGCCTCCAAAGGGCCACTTCTGCCCAGTACTGGGTGATTGGTAGGGCGGCCGCGTGTGTGCAGCCGTGCCAGAGCTTTGGATTTTTGTTTTTTTAAGAAAAGCCAAAAATCTGGGTTTCTTTTAGTGTTAAAATCTCAAAGTATCTTTTGTTTTGTTTTATTTTTAACATTGCCGAAATTCAAATGAAAGCCAACCCTTTCAGGCCAAACCAACCATGTCTGTAACCAAATCCCAACTGCCAGCGTGCAACCTCCAATCTGGTTCGCTTTCAGAAAGCATCATTGAGCTTTATCTGCTTGAACTTTGGAACTCGGGAGCTCCCAACTGTATGTGATTTTATAACGTATTTTCTTTCACCTTTATTTTGCCAAAAGAATATTCCATTCTGAACATTGGGAGACCTGAACTGTGTGCTCGTGACTCTGTGTTTGACTTTATACCAGCCAGTTTATTTCTTTGCCCTTGAGTGTCTTCATCTTTAAGAAAAGGGCTTGGACTAATTGATTATGCCAAGGATCTTTTTTTCAGAACTAGTAAATTGCTCCAGAGAAGAGAGCACTAGCCAGGAGATAAAACTGAATTCTCAGCCTGGCTTCGTATGACCTTGGTTCAGTTATGTACTTCCCTGCGCCTGTTTGTTCATCCATTAAAAAGAGTGCAGACAGTACCTAGCTGGTCAGTGCTTTAGGATCAGATTAACAGTAGTATTGATTGCCCTGGCTGGTGTGGCTGAGTGGATTGAGTGCTGGCCTGTGAACCAAAGAGTCACTGGTTCGATTCCCAGTCAGGGCGCATGCCTGGGTTGCAGTCTAGGTCCCCAGTAGGGGGTGAGCGAGATCCCCAGTAGGGGGTGAAACAAACACACTTTGATGTTTCTCTCCCTCCCTTCCCTCTCTCTAAAAATAAATAAATAAAATCTTTTTAAAAATTTAAAAGATTACAAGTGGTAGAGAGGGCTTTTGCTTACCACATCAAATAGAAGGTGACTGGCATTAGGGTTGTTGCTAGGTGAGAGTACTTGATCATCTGGAATTCTGAACAGACCAATTTGCCAAAACCATTTCAGAGATCTCTTCTTATCTTCAAAAATGCCCTTAAGACAAATAATTTTGGAAACTGCCCCTGTGGTCCTCTCTACTAGCTGCAGTTGACCAGGTTGGCTCATAGGAGCATGAGCTGGCAGGCACTCGAGTTCACACACAGTTACAGTGAGGCTTAAGATTTTAAAGCACAACATTGAAAATACAGCTTTTAAGTATAAAATTAAGAGCAGCAGCTCTAGAACGCTGTGTACGAGTGCCAAAGTTTAATGCTAATTCCACACATAGTTGGCGAAAGATTTTTCACAGGTCACCATGGCCTGGAACTGGCATAAATCATTATTACTTGAAGTTGGTCTTCAGCACAACCAGAGTGGAGGTGAACCCCAAAGCACAGCAGGTCTGGCCTGTAAAGTCCCCAGACTGAGGCTGAATTAGATTCTTCGTTCTGCCTTTGAAGCCCCACATACTGTGAAATGTCTTGGGAGCCAGACACGTACATCTGATGACACCTGGCAACAGTGGCATTTCTCATTCACACCCAGAAGGTCTCCACTCTTTGAAAGAGGCACACAGTAGGTGCACATTTGCTGAAGCGAATGGCAGCAGTCGGGCCATTTGGTGAGTCGTGCAGGGCGTGATCAGACCTGGGGCATTAGAATGGGATTGCTCTCTGGACATCCTGAAACAGAAAGTAAGAAAGCTAAACACTTGTCCCCATCAAATGTATCTTTATGTTAAACCTTAGAGCATGTTGTCTAAGAGTTACAAGAGATACTAAAAATCCTCCAGCAGAATTTCATCAGCTTTGCCCCAGACGCCCATCATTCTCCACTAGTTTCTTAAAAATTGAGAAACTGTTGTTCTCATTTCCATTTGGGTACTGATTCTATGTGATGATTTTTAGACTCCATAGTGTCTGTGAGACCAGTTTTCGGCCACAGACACTAGAGGTGAATGGAATGTACACCTGGTGTTAAATGTGTGGGGTGGGGCCCTATCTTAAAACTCTGAATCAACAAAGGCAGTGTCCTTGGGTCACAGCTTTGCCCCAGGCTACCTCTTACTCTGGCAGTTTTGAGGTCAGGCCCTACCTGCTTGGGCCTTCTGGTCCGGATCCCGCTGTGACTGGCTGCTGGCCTCTCCAGGCCTCTGTGGCTCGTTGGTAAAATGGGGTGATGATTGGGTGGCTGTGAGGCTCAAACCTGGTAATAATCCGTCCCTGACCCCAGCGTGAGTAAACACTAACAGATGTGCAGAATTAGAAGCTGACAGAAAGTAATGGCCAGTGTATGAGGTCAGGCCAGGCATAAACTTTAAAAAGAAAAAAAAGGACTCTTTATTTTAGGAACCCATAGAGTCTCCCACTGAGCTTCTCTTCCGTAATCCTAATCCTGTGGGGCACAGGTGGCAAACACAAGGCCCTCCACCTTGTTTTATCCGGCCTGGCACCTTGTTTCTACCTGGCGGCAGCACCAAGCTCCTTGCCCCTAGTTAAGGAGCAGTTACATTTATACAGTTCTAAAATCACATTTGGCCCTTTGAAGGCAACCTCAAGGCTGTTGTGGCCCCCCAGTGAAAATGAGTTTGACACCCCTGCTGTAGGGTTTTCATAGAGCCGAGTAAATTGGTCTTGGTATAGATTTTTCAGTGATGAGACTTTTTTCATTTCTTTAATGCTTTTAGAAGGGAAAGCCTGGTTTGATTAAGTACCATTTTTTAATGTGTGTATGTGTGTTTTTACACATTATACAACATGTTGTTAAAAATTATCATTATTTTAAAATGTAGAACGTAGAAAGTAATATAAAATTTTAATCCCCTATAATCCCCCTACTTAGTAATAACCACTACACCATTTTTATGTGCCCTTGCCGGTTTACCTCTACATCAATAGAATTTTTCTTTCATTTAAAAAAAAAGCAGGAAAGATGGAGAATCCACACACTGTTTCATAACTTATTTTTATATCTAACAATGTGGCTACTTCCACATTGATAAATAGTCTTTAAGGTCATGTTTCATGGCTGCATATTATTGCAATTTTATAGCAGGACCAGAGTTACTTAATCAAGTTCTTGTTTGTGGTTGTGTAAGTGATTGTTTCCCTACTGTGATTTAAAAAAAGAAGAAGCAGCACTGCTGTAACTGAATCCTTATGTATAAGAAAAGTAGTAGTTGCTAATGATAAAGTCCTAGAAGTGGAATGGAAGGGCAAAGGGAACATGCAGAAACTGAAAGCTTTTGATAGCAGAGCCAACTTGCTTTCTCACTTGGAATCTTGTACAGCAGAGTACCCGTCTGTCCCCAGCCCTGGGTGTTATCCTTTTGGTTTTCTTAATCCTGTTACCTGCTTTATGTCTCTGATATAGCCTCAGGCCAGAGGTGGCTCCTCCTGACTACCTACTAACTTCTCACTGCACCCACCCCTGCAGCCCCCTGCAGTCCAAGCCCTCCTCATCTTAGAGCCCAGCTGCCTGGCCAGCCAGTGCCTCCCCTGGCACCTCGTCGTTCTGAAACTGAATCTAACAGAGCATCAGAGTCCTTCTGAAGTGGTAGGAGCAGAGGAGGCTGGAGACCCCTGCAGCGGTGTGGCGTCGGAGCTGCGTTTGGAAGGATGAGGGGAAGGCTGGTGGAGTCGCCAGAAAACATTGCTTACTGTTCCTTACCTAGGTGTATTGTCTCATGTTATCCTCCTAATGACTTTTAAAGGAGATAAGACGAAGTTAGTATCCCTCTCTAAGAGGTTTGCCCAAAGTCACACGATGTGAACGTTTGGGGACCAGAAACTCTAGTCTGGGCCTTGTAGTTTACACACACAAGGTCCTGCTGCAGCCTCTGCCTCTTTCGCTCCACCCTGCTGAGAGCAGTGTTTTCTTCCCTGCTCAAGACTAGTAGTAGTTTTAGGAGAAATGGCCATGGTACCAGAATGGCCCTCTTATTGGGATTGCCGAGATTCCCAGTTCCATTTGAATTTTAGATAAACAATTTTTTTGTGTACATATAACCCAGACATACTGGGCATCTTGTATTTTTATTCGCTAAATCTGGCAACCCTACCACTTAAGTCTCCTGGTGAATGTAATTGCTCTTGCCCTGACTGGTGTAGCTCAGAGGGTTGGGGGTTGGCCGTCATCCTGCAAACCAAAGGGTCGCAGGTTCAAGTCCTGGGCAGTTGGCTGGGGCACATGACTGGGTTGCAGGTCAGGTCCCCAGTTGGGGGCTTGGGAGAAACAACCGAAACACATTTCTCTCCTGCCTCAGTGTTTCTCTCCCTTTCTCCCTCCCTTCCCCTCTCTCTAAAAATAAATAAAATTTCTAGTCCAGAAATAAGGACTGCTAGGGGTCGATGCAGCACTATTTGACAAGCTGTTCGAGCACTTGACCTGATTATGCCAGTGGGAGCCTGGCATAGAAGAGTAAGGGCAAGGTACTGGTTGTATGGCTGTGTAAGGTGCTTTTGTTTGCTTGAACATAGACTCCTAAGGGACCTTACAAAACAGGTTCTCCAAGACAGTGTCTGGTTGCCTGCTAACTCTGGCCACGGTCAGATGAGAAACATACTTGGTCAAAAGTCAACTTTTGTTTAAAGCTGCTAAGATTAAAAATAAACCCCTGCCAGCCCAGGGAGTCCTTTGTAAGGCTAAGTGTACTCTCCCATTTCCCCAAAACCAGGATGTTCTCAGATTACTGAGAACATTATGCCAAAGTCTTCTACCAAGATACCTTTAGTAAGAAAGCTGTCTGCAACATGGTACTGGTGTTTGTCAACCTCAGGCAAAAGGAGGACTTTTTGAGCCCCAGATTTTGACTAGAATTACCTTCTCCATAATAAGATAGTTTGTAAAGTTAAATACCAGTATTTTCTTGGTCTCTTCACTATTTAACTGTTCTGGTCCTGAGTGATACTGTTCTATGCTGTTATTATCTGGGAAACTGTTACTGTGCTATTGGTGGGTAATTCTCTCTCTGCACTACCTCATGGTGGAGGTGAGGAATTTAGCATTCGATTTAAGTAAAAATTTGCTAAGACTCTTACAGGAAGGATGCTAGACAGATGCAAGTTGAGTGTTACAATAAATTCCCAGGGAGAGATTTCGCTTTCACTTGTTGCCCCAGGTCTGAACTCCACTGTTCATAAGAGTCAAGAGGTGAGTCATGGGCAGTTGTGTAGATGCACTCAGGGGTGACTGGTAGTCTCCACTCAAGGTCACAGAGGACACTGGGTACTTGAGGTCTAATTATAGCTGCTCTACCAATGGTTGGAAACACCTTTAGAGCCAGAAGAACACACAGCTGTCAAAATGATAGCGGCACCTTTGTTTCTCAATCTGTGGAAGATTGCCTGAAAGCTGTAAACACCCCCACACAGGGCAGTTCCTGTAAATAAAGTGTGTGGAATGCCTTTCTCAAGAATTAGAAAACAAACCCTAGTTAACAAGTCAAGAAGAAACATTTTTCCTTACATGATCTCAAGGTCTATTGAGTTTTTGTTTTAATTCTTTCCACAGTAAGGCTTTCATTAAAGTGAAATTAAGATGGTGGGGGACAATTATCTTCTGGAGATAAATCTAATATTCATTTACCAACATGTATCGAGTGGGTGGGAAGCAGGCAGTAAATCAGTAAATCAATGAAATAAATTAATAGGTCCATAAATTAACTGGAAAACAACCCATGATCACTCAGTGGTATATAGGGACAGATAAATAATTTTAGTCACTGAGGAGCTAGCTTGAATTGCTAGACGTCCTTTAAAAAGGTGGTAAAATTTAAGTTTAACTGCAGGTTAAATTGTCAGTTTTACCATGATTTGAATCTATACTAGGTCTAGCTACAGCTCTCATTTGACCAAGTCTAGAGAGTGTCGAGAAGCTAGAGACTATAACCAATAGTCCCCCCATTTTCCGCTTATCACACATAGTAAGTTACACTGCCAGGAATTCTCCTCACAGTGGAACTCGTATAACTCTGATTCCATTTCTGTGCACCTCCCAGTGCTAAAAGAGGCTGAAGAAGGACGGGGGAGGGGGGCACAGGTGAGGAGAGGGTCGGTTTCATTCCTGGAGCTCCTTTTTCAGATGTCGTCCGGAATGGAAAACCTTGGACCTAGGACCCCTGAGGGTGGTGGCTGGAAGCCATGCTCCTGGGCCACAGACTTGTCAGGTGCACACAAACCTTTAGAAGCATCCGAAGGGCAAGGAAAAGATTTTGGCTTCTGGAGGTCAGAGAAGTACTGTTTATTATAACCAGTGACACCTTTGTTGCGAAATTTTGTCAGTTCACTAAAATGAGTCCCAAAGAGCCTCTAGTAAAAGAAAAACTAACTTAGTTGCATTTATACATAGATACATAGTTAAAACTTTTTTCCTTAAAAAAAAAAAAACACTATTAGCCCTGGCTGGCATAGCTCAGTGGATTAAGTGCGGGCTGGGAACCAAAGGGTCCTGGTTCGATTCCCAGTTGGGGCACATGCCTGGGTTGCGGGCCAGGTCCCCGTGAGGGCCATGTGAGAGGCAACCATACATTGCTGTTTCTGTCCCTCTCTGTCTCCCTCTCTTCCCCTCTCTCTAAAAAAAATTAAAAAAATAATAATTAAAAAAATCTTTTAAAAAAATCATTTGTTAAAAAAAAAACACTATTATGATAAAACTTAATTCATTCAACCAGTTCTGCCAAAGGACTCTCTATCCCATACAGGATTAATATGCTAACTCTGTCCCTGGATTCTTTAACATATTTTTATTCTTATATGATTTCAAACTTATACATCAGTCAGTTGCAATAGCAGTACAAAAATTCCTATATACCCCTTTGCCAGATTCACTGATTGTTTCCTTTTTGCCCCATTTACCTTTTCATTTGTGCTCACTCTGTTCAAACCTGTGTATTTTTCACCGTTTGAGTGTAAATCACAGGTGCCCTGCCCCTTTGCCCCTAAATACCTCACTGTATTTCTCCTAAAAACATTTTCTTACATAAGGAAGGTCAAGTTACCAAAATCTGGAAATTTGACATGCAGTAGGTTACTATTATCCAATCCACTGTATTCAGATTCCATTTGTTGCTCCAGTTGCACCCTTTTGTGGTCATTTTGTTTCCGCACGTCCGGTCACATGTTGCATTTAGCTGTCAGCGTGTGTTTGGTGATCATTACAGCTTACTTAGATTGAAGCACCGTGTGGCTGGCGTTTGCATACTCCAAGACAAGGTCATATCTTGGATTTAATTCAGAAGTTTGAGCATCAACAACAAAATATCGATTGTGCTTTGTTTTCCTTGAGACATTCTCATTCCAGGTGCTGGCAGATATTTTGCTGATACATTTCCCTGTTTCCTAGGAGGGAAGCAGCAGAGGGCAGGGCCATTGCCTCACGGTCCCCTCGAGAGACAGGTTTCTGCCCGAGCTCATGGGGCTGCCCCTGTGGTAGACATTGGTTGTTGGAGTTCAGCAAATCATTTTTTAATTTCTTTGGACACGTATAATTATATAGGTTAAATGTTCTAAACCAATCATAGGACCCATGACCTTCAGCTCGCACCTGGCTAAGAAGGGTTGTCCTATTTGTATCCTCATTCCATAAACAAATATAATGCGACTATTTATTAGGTAAACAAACAGGTGCTAGCGTTTGACTATGTTTCTGACGTATCTGGTCCTATTTGTACATAAAGGGGTTTCTTTGCTAAAACCCTACCTAAATTCCAGCGTAAATACAATCTTCAAACCCTGTGCCCAGGAAAAGAATTAGCTCTATTTACTGCTTTGTGCAAAGACTTAAAAATGAGGCATGAAGTTACACATTGCCTTTCTAGGCAGAGCACGTGTGCACAAGACTTTTGAGCCATTGTAATGCAAAGAGTTTCTAAAGAGAAGTCAGAAATGTTATTTCAACATTTCTTTGTTTCTCTGTCTGCTGGGCCATCCTACCGCTCCCTGCATTCTTCTTTAGCTTTCGCCTTCTGTGTGTGATGTGTTTCTCCTGTTCCCCCTCCCCCCAAGAGGTTTCCTTAAGCGTATTCCCACCTCACAGATATCTCCCTGTGGAGAAATCTCGTTTATAGCTGGGGACAGGTACCAGGACCCACAGACAGCCCAGGTGCTTCTCAGGACCAAGAACGTGCACCTAAGAACGAGGTGTCTGAAGGAAAGCAGGTGACCTTTGAACCCTTCCTGTTCAGTGGGACAAGCTCTAACCAGAGTGAGAAAAGTGAAACCTCTGGCAAGATGCCAGAGAAGGCTAGAGGGCCTAATTGCTGGTTGCTTGTTTGTGAGGCGTACTCCCCATTCCTTAGGGAGAGGCTTTGCAGGGCTGTTTTCTCCTTTGCAAACCAAGGAAAAAGTTAATTTTAGAACCTGCTTCTAAAAGCAGCATATTTCTCCACCTTGGTTTTTGTGTTTGTTGGATTAGGGGCAGGGGACTCAAAGCAAATATAAGTTAGTTTCTTTTTCTCAAAATATTCTTTATTTGACTCCTAAGCTGCCCTGGGTAGGGAAAGAGAACCCAAGAGGGAGCACGGGGAGTGGCTCTGCTCCTGAGTGGCCATGAATGACCCTGTAGCCTTGATGAGTCAGTCTGTAACACAGGTGGAACCACCTTCCTCCATGCTTTGCAGACGACGAAGACCTACTTTTGTGTGGGGCTGGCATCCCTGAGCTGTCGTGGGCGTGCCTTTGGGGCGGGCCAGTGTGACCAGTTTGACCTGCCTGCCCGCGTGGGCCCTTCCTCACAGCTGTGATTGTGTCTGCCCAGCCAGGTTCTGTCATTCATTGAAATTGAAGCCTCTGGGCCTGGGCGATAGTGCCCCCCAGGAGACATTTGGCCAAGCCTGGTGACATTTCTGGTTGGCATACCTCGGGGAGAGGGCAGCTGCTACTGGCATCTAGTGTGCAGAGGCCAGGGACGCTGTTAAACATCCCACAATGCACAGAACAGTTTCCACCACAAAGAATTATTGCTCTAAAATGTCAGTAATGCGTTGTAAAAAAACCCCTGAAAATAAACTAAAGATTCAGTGAGGTTCCTGCTTTCCCATGCCTTCCCATTTAGGTTTTATCCCCACTGTTCGCTCCACCCACCCTGTGCTAGAACTGGATGGAGGTGCTCCATCCCTGTGTCTGCAGTGAAGCTTTTCCTTACCCCCTTTCCCGTCCCCTTTCCCCATTTTTTGAATCAACCCCAGTCTTCCTCCAAAGGTTATCTGTATTTCTGCTGTACTTGAGTTTGCTGTTGCAGAGGACGGCCCCTCTCAACAGGAAACGTCACAGAGAGGTCTGCACTGCCCTCTGCACTCTGGCACTGGGGTTCCCAGCCTTTCAAACCCTTGGAGCTTGTGAGGAAAACACAAGGCTTGGGGGCCAGTGTAGTTGAGGTTTGCCGCTCAGAGGCACCCAGTAGTTTTGCATACAGTCTCAGGGTATCCCCAAAACCCTCCCTCTGATCCCGGGATGCGAGCCCCTAATGCAGGGAATAAAACCGTAGTGTTCTGGAATGTCCTTGTCAGGCTGCGACTGTTACAAGCATGAACCATAACAGCAGAGTGCATGGGGGTGTGTGTGTGAGTGCACACATGTTTAAAGTTTAGATTTTTTCTTTTTAGAATCGTCTCTAACTCAGTCGTCATAAAAATGGCACCAGTGATCATGAAGACACGCCCTCACCCATGATGGAAAAGAGAAGGAATAGATTGGCATTAAAGTTCAACTTGTTTAGAAAAAGCGGAGTAAGCACCTAACACTTTAAAAATACTTATTCAAGTTAATGGAGGCTGTAGCAAGAGCTTTTCTCATAAGGTCATTGTCCACACAAATGCTAAGTAATGCCTTTTTTATTTGTGTAATTTGGGGAGGTTCCTTCTCTGTATTTGGGTTGAAGGAAGAGTGTGTCACTTGTAAGGCAAACCAAATAATTCAGAATATAAATACTCCTACTTGAGATACACAAGAAAAACTTCTGGAGTGATTGCTAGGTGACAGGTATTTGCTGTATGTCAGGCTGGTGAGCAGGGAGTGGTTGGGGAAGACCCACAGGTGGTACTGTAATGTACGTTCTTTCCAAACTTCATCTCATTCCTGGAATTATTCCTGGGCAGCTGTGGTAAACAGCCCATTCTGAAATGCCTTCAGATCAAATACTGAAGGCTTGTTTCAGCTAGAGGACCTGCCAGGGTCTGGGTTAATTCTTGCTATTTTTATTGTGTGTTTTACGCTCTGGGCAGAAATGCCTCACCCGTCAGAACATCAGAAGGCTCTCTATTCCTGGCTGTACCCTGGATTTAAAACACAGTTAATAGGAATGTGTTTATTAGGGCCTTCTCCTTGTTAGGAACACAGAATAAACTTGTTTCTCCCGATTAAATTTTTTATGCCCATGCTTTTAAAATTAGTCCATGGTTAAAAATATGAACAAGCAATTCCTGTGGGCAAAGTAAATAACAGTGAAATTTCTGCCAGTTTCTGTTGAAGATTATCACCATGCACTTTAGGTACGGGGAGGAATGGGCTGCATTTCTTTCTTTAAGCCACTCTCTTCTTCCTTATTAGGGGAGTGCAGACTGGTGTCTTCGCTTCTCTATCCTCAGTGCCTACAGCTTGGGAACTTGTGTGGAGAAGGTGTTCTGTGCCTGCTTGTTGCTGATGGTAAATTCAGCTGTAAAAATTAGAATTTGACCTACTTAAAGTTTATAAGGGCTTGATTCCCTAGGGCAGGGTAGGGAGAAGCAAAAACAGCTGTGGGATTTTATTTGTTTTGTTTTGTTTTTAGCAATTGAACATAGCATCTTAGAAAATCAGCCTGGCCCTGCCTTCAATATGGTGTCTCCACGTCTCCCAGTGGGGTGGGGGAGTCCAAGTTGGGTAAGGCAGGCAGCTTCCCGGCCACTGCTGCTCCACGGGGCGGAGGCATACTTCTAGGATCACCCGAAAAGGTCGTTCGGGCTGCCTTATCCTTGACAAGACAAGAGCATAGTACTCGGGGCAGGTGTCTGCTTGTGGGCTGACTCTCCATCTGACAGCTAGGAATGAACATGGTCATTTTGGTGAGGTTGGGAGCAAACATCTAATTCAGGGGTGTCCAACCTTTTGGCATCTCTGCGCCACACTGGAAGAAGAGTTGTCTTGGGCCACACATTAAATACATTGCGACCCATAATCATAAAAATATCTCATAATGTTTTAAGTAAATTTATGATTTTGTATTGGGACACTTTCACCCCCACCCTGGGCTGCATGCAGCCCGCGGGTTGGACACCCTTGAGTTCCATTCAGTGTGGTCTTTTCCCATTATAGCTGTGATTTATCTATCAGAAATAGCATCCTGAGTGCGAGGGAGAAAAAGGTTTTGTTCATACTCTATTGAGGCAGAATTTAAGGCCAAGTGACCACAGCAGAAAACTCATCTACTCCAGGGCCCACTCTAGTCCCCCTTCCTCCCAGGCCTGTCTCGAGGACCTGACATACCTGCTTGTGAAGAGATGTGCAGTCGGACTTGAGGGAGTGGCCTGGGGAAAGTTCAGAGGCCTTTGAGGGGGTGTGAGGCCCTTCTCATTTTAACCTGCACTGGCTGGAACCGAACTGACCAGCAGCCTCCCAAGCTAATGAAGCAGCTCTTGGATGTAATCTCCTTTCACCCAAGAAGCATGTTCAGAGCCCTCAGGGGAAGATTGCAAAGGTGAAGAAGGTGAGGTGATATTTCTAGTATGTGAGTGTCTCCTGCCGCCTTCTGCGCCAGGCGGATCACGCCAGCAGGCAAGAGTGGGGGGCCTTAACGGGCCTTCCCCACGGCCAACCTGCCAGTCACCAACCTGAGCCAGGAAGAAGTGGAAGAGACCAAAAAAACAAAAAAGGAATCACACTATTTTCAAATTGTCTTTAAGTGAAAACTAGTCTGGAGACAACATATGTATTTCTTGTCCAATACTACCCCTAAGCCTTTTTAAAGTCTTTAAAAATTTCTTTAAATTCACAGAAAATAAGGGGGAAGACCAGTTGCCTAGGACTGGCTCAACAATTTTGTTTGAGGTGTTTATGTTAAGAGCACTTTAGTTCTCAAGTTTTCAATGTTGGAATGGGGAATATGGAATGCAGCACATTCCTCCTGGTGCAGGACACAACCCTGATTTTGTGCAAGGCAATACAGATAGTGAATGGGAACTGAGACTTGTACTCTGAAATATTCAACTCATCTCAGGCAGAAACAGTTAACACCATAGCTTAAGCCCTGGAGACCTGAGTGGGTGGATACTCTTAAAGACCTACACCAGTAGGACTTTTGAGAAGGCCTGATGGCTCAACGTATTTCTTTCTGTCCTCACAGTATGCCACCACAGGCTGCTCCCTAACCCTGCACCACACGGAGAAGCCAGAACACGAAGACATCTGTGAATACCGCCCCTACTCCTGCCCTTGTCCTGGTGCTTCCTGCAAGTGGCAGGGGTCCCTGGAAGCTGTGATGTCCCATCTCATGCACGCCCACAAGAGCATTACCACCCTTCAGGGAGAAGACATCGTCTTTCTAGCTACAGACATTAACCTGCCGGGGGCTGTCGACTGGGTGATGATGCAGTCCTGTTTTGGCCATCACTTCATGCTGGTGCTGGAGAAACAAGAGAAGTACGAGGGCCACCAGCAGTTCTTTGCCATCGTCCTGCTCATCGGCACCCGCAAGCAGGCTGAGAACTTTGCCTACAGACTGGAGTTGAACGGAAACCGGCGGAGACTGACCTGGGAGGCCACACCCCGGTCCATCCATGACGGTGTGGCTGCAGCCATCATGAACAGCGACTGCCTGGTTTTTGACACAGCCATAGCACATCTTTTTGCAGATAACGGGAACCTTGGAATCAATGTGACTATTTCAACATGTTGTCCATGATGCACCAAAATTATTTCGTATCATAGGGCAGTATGGTTAATAAAAGTTTTTACAGATGTTTTATTCACTATGACTTAAAGGTCAGGGTCCCCACTTACCTCGTGTTCTGTTTGAACAGCAGCTTCCCGTCTGGCATCTGCCCAACAGAGTTCATTGACGTGGGATGAATGCTGTTGGCCTGTTGGTCATTTGGAGGCTGTTCTGTAACTTGATTATTAAATTTGACTTCCTGAACAGCCCTTGACAGGTTGTTCGGGGTTCCTGTAGACCAGTGTGTTAGGAATTGGAGCTTATTCCTGCTCCCCACCCCCATATTGGTCCCTCCAAATTGACAAAAGACAAAAGCACACTGACTGTCAGAAGATTGCTTTCATCTTAAGTTCAGGGGGTAGGAATTGTTTTAGTGCATTGTAAATGGTGTTTCTCAAACTGGTAGGCTAACCAATGTGCAGAGTCACCCGGAGTAACTCATCTTAGACGTGCAGATCTGGAAGCCTGTGAATTTAACAATCTCATCAGGTGATCCTTTTCAACAGTCAAGTTTGAGAATTACTTGGTTAAATTGTGGGGAAGGGTCCAGATTTTAAAGGTGCTTTAATGGCCCCCTACTGACACTGTCTTTCCACAGTTTCATTCCCCCAGCAGCTCCTCCCCCTAAATTAAAACTAGAACCACAGATCCCCAGAGCTACTGTACTCCTAAGATTTGGTCTCTTATGTTCGGGGTGGATTGCCTAGGAAAGCGAGTCGTATTGCCATTGACTGTTCTCCTGTAATTAGTTTTTGCTCACTAGTGTAGATGACCTGTTTACATGAGGCTTCCCTCGGGGGCCCCTCCTCAGCTGTAGACGGTGGGAAAGACTAGGGCGGTAGAGTTGGGAAGGCTTTATAACCAGTGTCATATGCTTGCTATTTAAAGTTATATCTTGATTTTGTTTTTTTGCCACATTCACTAGTTTTTTAATAAATATTTTCCAAAAATGAATGTCCTTCCTTTTCCAAATTGAATAATGGGTATTTTGGGTGTACCTACTGTGTGCAGGTACAGTGAAACTTCACCACTACCTTGGGCTTGGAGCTCTCACTATTTCCACAGGAACGGTCATTTGTCCAAGGTCAGCACAGGCCAGGGGTGGCACTGGGGTCCAAACTCACTTCTCGGAACCATGGACTGTCATTGGTGTTACAGACCTCCTCCTTGGAGCTATCATTTGTCTGACAGTGCCAGCGCTAGTTGAAAAAGAGTACTTCTCATACATTACAGAATCAGAAGGAAGAGGCCTGGCTAGAGCTGATATCCTGGGTTTGAGCCAAGGTGACCCACTCCCTCGGTCCCAACCCTAAACTCTCAAAAGAATTCAGAATATTAGCCCTGAATGCTCGGTGAGGGCTGATGACTGCGCAGCTTAGCGGCCCAATGGCATTATTAGAGTAGCAGCAGGTGGGAGTGATGACTTTTGAGTTTGTGTTTTCAGGTGAGATGCAGGGTTGAGTTTTTAGCCAGGATGGAGTTCTGGCAGTTAAAGAATTGCTAAAGTAGCTTATCTTCTTGTATCATCTTCAAATAAAAGTGAAAAGCAGTGGCATGAGCAAAAGAAGGTGCTTAGAACACACATGGTAAATGAAAGGAAATGACAGCTCTTGTCACCCAGCCACGTTTCAAATCAGTATCTAGAAGGTTCTACAGAGATAAAACTAGGAAGGGGGAGCAGGTGGGATTTTGATGCTTGGGAGCAGAGCTGATCCAGATGTTGCTGTCCAGTGCAGGCATGGCCCCTGGACAGTATGTTTGGTGCATAAACCAGCCAAGTTTGTCCTCATCACTTCATGTTCGTATCTAACCATTCTTGTCATATGTGATGGAGGAAATCGACCAATTGGTCAACAAGGTACCAAAGGGTAAAACTATAATCAAAGGGGGAATCAGTTGTTCCAAAGCATAAAATGTTAGCTCTTTAGTCCCAAGGTAAAGTCAGGGACCAGCAGCCACATGGTGCACCAGTGACCGTGCTGATTCTACAGTTTAGATTTCCCAACTCCAAATTCAGACGTGGTTCTAACTTAGCAAATGCGAATAAAGTTTTAGGCAACAAAACTGACCTCTTACTCCCCAGAGTTATGTCATTCCCTTAAGTCTCTGTCACTGGAAATCTGTAAACTTAACTTTTACCTTTTTTGAAACTAAGCATTTTCTGCCAGAAAACAAACAGCCCCCCACCCCAGGTCATTACCTGTTGTAGGAGGAAGTGAAAACAGCAAAAAAGATTATGTAAACTAAATGTCTCTTTATATAGTTCCAATTTCACATGCAATTTAAAACAGCAATAGACATTTGTCATCACATGGTCCACTTATGTACCATATTTTTTAAAAAACAAAGAATTGTTTTCCTCCTGCCCTAGTTCTAATTCAATAGAAATCTGGCTGATCAAGCAAGATGGTAGATTCAGTCTGTACCTTACAATGCCCCAGCCATTCCAATGGAAAAAAAGCTCTCAAAATACCATGGGAGAAAACAGTCATTGATTCTGGGTGTATGTTACATTAGTATTTGCATTGTTCTATTGAAAAATGATTTTTAAGCCAACCAATTTTGAGATCAGTGATCCCCAGCCTTTGTGTGAAGAGGAGCTGGTCTTGGTTTCCCTGAATCTTTACAATTTAACAGTAAGAGGGTGGAGTCCTCACAGTGAACTGCCTGCTGCAAATTATGGGAAACCCGAGAGGTCGCTGAGGCATCAACCATCTTGGAACTCTACCAAGTAGGGCCTGGAACTCTACCAGTAGTTTCAAACTCGTGGCTAAGTGTCTCGGTCTTAGCAGCAGAATCATGCAACTTCCTTTCAGCCACCCAAGAAAATTTCCTTGTACCTATCTTCACGCTTTTGGGACTTGCCAAGTAGCCAGCAGTCTGACCTTAGGTTTATCAGTTGACCACTCTGGTCCCAAGTTTCCTAACCAACAACATTTGAAGATTTGTTTTCTAATTTATTTTATTTTGCTATAGTACTAATATCTGTCAGACAATCAAGCTACTAAAAAAGTTAAGGTACTTGGTGGGGAGGGAGGAGGTGGAAAAGAGTGTAAGAAGGATAAATGGTAATGGAAAAATACAGTAAGTTAAAATGTAAAGATAAAAATTCTAAAATAAATAACACGAAAAGTTAAGGTGCGTACATCCTTTCTCGCACGGGGTGATTCTGGGTCATTGTGACCTACCTTGTGCCAGTCGGGGTCAGCAGGCGGGGCAGCTCTCCAGCTGCCCCTCAGAGTCCCGCGGTTTAGAGCGAGTGATGGTGCTCCGCAGTGCTGGCTTGCGAGGCCCGTGGCCCTGAGCCTTCCTGACTCGTGTGGCCTGTACTTGAGGTAAGATTATAATTTCCCTTAACTTGTGCTGGCCTGGAAGAAAGGGAGTGAAGAGTTCTTCAAGAACAGGAAATCTAGTTCTCTCTGTTGTAAAACCTTCTGCTTCTGCTACTAGTTTTAAGCTTAAAAGTTTGTATTTGTGAATACTTTTAATTTGTCTTGAAGTTCCTAAATGACAGGTCAGGGGAAAAAGTTAGACACCTGCTACCCTACCACTGTTTTGAAAATGAAGTATGAATAAATGAATGAATCTATGAATTAATAAGACCTACAAAAGGAAAGTCACTGGCCCCAAACCACACAGCTGGTTAGAATTTTTTCTGATGACAACATGGTATATTCTGTAATGAGTAAAAGGAAAAAATTACAAAACTGTTAAAACACAAGCTGACATTTTATGGTAATTAAGGCAAATGAAGGAAATTTGCTCCCAGTCTTGACTCCATCCACTCCCCAGCTCATCTGCCACTCCCTGGGCCTGGACCCCTGGGAGAACTCCTAACCACTTGTCCTTCCTCTCGCCCTGCTCCAATTCATTCTACACAGAGGCAAGCAGAAGGCTCTTTGTAAAGGAAAACGTGTGGTGTCAAAGCTCTTAATCTTTTCTTTCAGGGTGCCATGAGCTTCTCCTTCATAGTGCTCTCCATTATTGCAATTGTCTATTTGATTTGTTTGATCTCTGCTTCCCCTGGGCAAACTTCAGGATAACAGAGATCATGAATTTTTTGTTTGTCCCTGTATCCCTGGTACTTGGGCACTCAATATCTGATTGAAAAAATCACTCCCATCAGTTAGTCTAGTAATAGCATTGAAGCTAACAACTTAAGAGTTACTATTTTGTTTTTATATAAAAATCACCGGGGAATTTGCTGCAGGTAGGCAGGGAGGTAATTTTATAATCCAGAGAAGGGAGGAAACAGAAGTGTTCTCTGCCTGAGTCATTCTCTAGACATGGACAGAAACGCTGGCCTGAACGCCCTTGTGCCCTGAAACTTCTTATGTCATAGTGTCACCTGACATTCCGATCAAAGGGAGACTGCTGTCTGCCGCTGCTTGCAGAGGGCACAGGTCAGTTTTCTTTGAACTGCAGGGACCGTGGGACAAGAGAAGATCAGCTTGCAAAATCCACCTAGATAACAGGAGGTGCCACTGTGGGGGTACCTGTGGGTGCAAAATGCTTTGTCGATATTAACCCATTTAATCCTCCCTATAAGCCATTGAGATGTGGGGTTTATTAGCCTCAATTTGGAGTACAGAAAATTAAAGTTCAGAGATGTTAAGTAACTTGCCTAACCTCACACAACTGGTAAGCAACCAAACTGGGATATGGACACATTGCAGAGTCCATGATTCTTCACCATGTTACATGATGCATCGTTATTGGTGTTGGGTTTTCACATGTGTTGACCACCAACAGAAATACTGCTTATTTGTAGCAAATGGGGATGCAGGATGCTTGGTGGATACAGAACAGAACCTGTGCTTTGGAACTGCTTTCTCCACTGTCACAGCATGTCAGAAGGGGACAGGAGCCTACAGACCATTCAGACCCTCACTACTCAGTGTGATCCATGGACCAGCAGCACCAGCATTACCAGGCAGCTTGTCAGAAACATGGCATCTCAGGCCGCACTCCAGTCCTGCTGACTGAGAATCTGCATTTTAACACAACCCCAGGGGATTTGGATGCAGTTCAAGTTTGAGAAGCACTGGTCTAGACCAGGAGTTCTCAACCCATTCCCCTCCTTAGACATGCAGCTGGCGGGGGCAGGGGGAGGGGGGTGGCATTTAAAGCTACCAGGACCCAAGTTGGAATCCCTGGCAGCAGGGCTGAGCTTGTGTTCTTTTCAAAGCTTCCCAGGAGAGTCCAACATACAGTTCAGAGTTGAGAGCCACTGATCTAGTCCAACCCCACTGCCTTATTTTCTTTTTCCTGTGTTTTATACTGCAGTTAACACAAGTGCCATGACCTACCAAGCATAATGAGAGGAATGTGGACTTCAGGGATTAAACAGGTCAAGATTTGGACCGAGCTTCTGCCACTTAGTAGCAGCGAGGCTTTAGGCAAATCACTACCTCCTTGGGCCTCAGTTTCCACTTGTATAAAAGGGAGGTAATAATACGCACTTCCAAGGGTCCTGGAGAGTTATGCCCGCAAGGCACCGAGGGCAGAACAGTTGCCCACAGTAGAGCCCTGGTACGTGGCAGCTACTCTGACTTGCCCCAGTCAGATCACCGGGGGCCGCAGATGGCTGTCTACAGCGTGAAGCCTAATGCATCGCAATACCTTTCTCCAGTATATTCTCCACGTGCGGAGCCAATGTGTTGAAATAACTTTCATTAAGACTTAATGAAAAGAAGCGGGAAAAAGAGGTTGAAAGCAAGTTCCACAGGGAAGGAAGTCAGAGGGGTCTCCTTTCCCTGTGCTCCCTCTGGCCCCCAAGGCCCCTCTGCTTCACTTCGCTCCAGCTTGGTGCCCTGACTGTAGAACCAGCTGTACCAATGGTCAAAGACGTATAATCATTGAGTTCGTATTTTTAAACTAAACAAAAAAATACTTTCCATACTGCATTTTGACCCGTATTTACTATAACAGCAAAATTAACATGACTAGAAATAGCCCCTTTGGGGAAATGCCTTTACTATGACTAAAACTCTGTAAGAAAATACAAAATGTGACTTTGCACATTTACCTTAGAAAGTCAGGGCTCAAAAGGTGTGAAAAAGAAAAGAGATTTTCCTCACTCTCCTTTTAGCTATTTAAAACACACACACCCACACACACATTTTTTACAGTTAAATATACTTAACATAAAAAGTACCATTTTAACCATTTTAAATGTACAGTTCAGTGATATTAAGTTCACTCACATAGTTGCGCATCCTTTTAATAATTTTTATTCTTATACTTCCTTTTCTTCTTACGCACACCCATATGTATGTGCATGTGATATCTCCATAATTTTGTGGTTCAGAAAAGTTTCACATTTAAATTTGAATTGATCTGAAAAGAGGTCCCAGGGAGACATGCATTTTCCTCTGGGCGGTGGGGTGGGGATGGGGAATTTATTTGGTGGTGACAATCATGTGTCAAGTACTTTCACACTTTACTCATAACGACCCTATAAAGGAGGGAGATAGTGTTACATCCTGAACAGATGAGGAAACTGAGGCTTCGGCAGCTAAAGTAGCCCGTGCACAGCCTCAGAGAGAGAAGGAACTGCAGCCGGCATGCACACCCATGTCTGCAGGGTTCCAAAGGCAACGCTCTTTTTCTTTTCAAGAAAAATTCTTCTTATTATAGAATACATGCATTACTGTTACAAAAATTAGCACAGAAAAAATGTAAAGAAAAAAATAAAAATCAATCACAAACTCCCCTCCCAGAGATAGACACTGATCCATTTTGAGGTCCTATCCAATTCCTTGCATATGCCAGAACATTTACGTTCATGGTGTCCCATGGAAACTGGGACAGGAGATGGCAGAGACATGTGACAGAGAACTTTTACATGGTTTTTCTTTCCATATGTATGTGTTAGTTACTGTTACAGAGCAAGGCCTGGGTCACCCAGCGATATCCCAACCCCGCACCAGGATCACCAGGATCGTTATGCTCGCCACCAATGGAAAGACGTCTCTCAATGCCAGAGACTGGCGAAAAGGAAAGGAATGGTTTATTTTCAAGTTATACAGGCTTGGAGTAATGACTTAAGGTCTCCTTTAAAATACTAGAGTTCTCTAGAATACCCACAAACACACACAGTCCTTCCTTCTCCCCTCTGCCCAGTTCAGGGTACCGTATCTCAGGAAAAGAAGTAGAAGTCCGTGATTCAGGCAGCCCATCAGTTCCGACACCATCCAGTGTCACCACCACGATCTCCAGTTAATCCAAAACCATGTGGCACCTTCTCATGGCCCACCAGCAGGAGTCCTTTCACCCCTTTTCTTCCAGGCAAAGTCTCTCCTGCTTCCTAAGCTGCATGGCAAAGGGAACCCCAAAGCCGCGGGGTTCTCCCCTCTCACCAAAAGCAGTGTGTTTCTCCCTTCCCAGTTACATCTTGTGTCCCAGTCACTTCCATCACCCTTGCTCAAAAGTAAGGCCACAGCTTTTAGCATATCTATGAAACCAGTTAAAGGTTATAGATATGCTAAATGACCATGTCAGAGGTTAGCTGCAAAGCTGCTGCTATACAGAACAGCTCTCAATGGCAATGCTCCAGGAGTCCCATCCCGCCCCCCCCCCCAGTTCAGACTTATGGGGGTGAGGACATCCTATATATATTTTTCTAATATTTCCTGGGCACCTTGAGTTCTGGACCCCATTACAAATACCTGTTTGGGCCCACTTCTTGGCTGTACCCCATTACATTACTTGAATCTTTAACAATAAAATGTGTTCACACAGTAGTTGTATGGTAAAAGAATAAAAACCAATTGGAAGTAAAACAGAAAAAGAATGCATTGATCAAAAAGGGAGAATTGTCAACCCTAATAACACTGAAAAAGGAGAATCCAAGCGACAAAGATTGACTCAAAACTGAGAACTCTTTAGGATACAGGATAAGGCTCAAACTGACAGGGTTGTTTCTAATGTGAAGATCTGGCTTTCAAAACATGATGCCATTAATCCTCCCCCTCACCTGGTCAGCTCCTGGTGCTGGGGCCTGAATCTGGGCCTGCCACACAACCTCCTGAATACAATTTAAACTCCCTTGTAGTCTGCTTACAGAATAAGAATGTGCTAGATAGACTGTTATAAATATTCCAACAATCTGACAGTTGTGCACCTTTCTGCTAATTAAACTAATTCATTTTCAAATATTTCTTCATCCTGAGAGCTCTTTTGGTCAGCCAATTGGGACACTATCAACTTGAACCTTCAAATTCTTAAATCTGGACTCGGAATTATGTCAAACGTCAATTTTATGCCATTTCATGGAGTACGTTCCAGAGTGGAGAGAAATAGGCCAGCAGCAGATAACCCTAGCCCTACATATCCCATTTGTACCAGAAAATACCATCGTTAACACTACTGTTAACACTTCTCATGCTGTGTGTTGGGACAGGACCAACCTTGGGCCATTTAACAGCAGTACAATGTGGGGGCGGGCAGGCAGATTCTGAGGAGATAGACCCAGCCACAGACAGTAGGGGGAAGCCCCATTCAGCAAGCAGAGGATGGTATCTGGCTCAAACCGTGACAGAAGATGCTACCAGTTTCAGCAGTCATTCAGCCTCAGTTAGTCCAGGTAGGAGTGAGGCATCACAAGGTCTGAGAAGAGCAGTAGTCAAAGGGAATCTGTGAGTGACAGGCAGGAATCCAGGCAGCTATTCACCTCAGGTACCTGGTAATTTAGACTGGGTTTCTTTCATTCATTCATTCAACAAATATTTACCACATACCTCTTGGGAGACACTCCTCTCCAGGACTCTCATGCTTCTACATACTTTGCTGGGTGTGTCCTGGATACAAGGCCTGACTGCTCTGTACCTGGGCCATTTCTCAGGGCTGTGTTGTCAGCAAGCAACCTTGAAATGAGATAAACTTTCCCCTGGGGCCAAAAGGCAGGCTTACTTACTGCTTCCTATAAAGGTTACAGATTCCCCAATTCAGTGTTGCTCACCTGCTTGTGCAGTCTCCATCTGGCCCACATCACGTCCCGCACATGAGAACTAGAGGCAAGGAAAACTTGACCCAAACCTGCCAAAGCTCACACTGCCTGCTCTCCTGGGAGTAATGAAGTCCTTTGTTTCTGACCCTGGAGTCTCATGTCTCTTGCTAGCACCCATGGAATAGTAAAAAGCTAACGTACTAGCTTGTAAGTGAGATAGAATAAAATTCCAGACCTGAGAGCACCTAGTGTGTGTCAGATCCCGTGCTAGGTCTGGAGGATAAAGCAGGGCATGAAAACAGGCAAGGTGCCTGTTCTCATGAAACATCTACTCAAGTGGAGGTCACAAACAATAGAAAAGAAAATACCACAGAGTAAGAAGTTCTCTGCAGAGTCCATAAACGGGGTGATGTGCTAGAGGGGACCAGGTGACTACTTTAGATTAAGTGGCCTTTTACAGAATGTACCTGTGGCGGGGGGGGGGGGGGGACAAGATATTATTACCAAACAAGCCCCCTCTGGGGTCTTTCTGTATTAGGTGCGTCTTGCCCGCCACCAGGCAGGAACTATGGCTGTCAATGGAGAGTTTGGTGAAAAGGAAAGGAACTAGTTACTCAAAAGTTATACAGGTAGAGTATTGGCGGGATGTCATTGTTAAATCCCAAAGTCCCTTTAAAACACCCATAAACACACACACACACACACACAGTCCCCCCCTTTGCCCAGTCAGGCCAGTCAACAACACTGTATCTCAGGAAAAAGAAACAGAAGTCCATAGCTGTGCTAGACTCCCAGTTCCTCCCAGTCATCCATGCTTGGCTGGGCAGGTTTCCTGAAGTCCGCAGCATCATCAGCTGTGTTGCCACAACAATCTCCAGTTCTTAGTCCAAAACCACGTGGCAGCTCCTCCTAGCCTGCCAGCAAGAGTCCTTTCAGCCCTTTTCTTCCCACATGGTTTCTGCGGTTCCTCTCACACAGTCCTGCATTGTCTCCTTTAGTCTCCATCCCACAGGACAGCCCACCTGTAGTTTAAATCCCAGCCTGGAGCCTCATCCATAATCCCATTTCTGACTCCTCCCGAAGTTAGCTACACCTGTCAGCACTCCCACATTTTTAGCCTTTCTTGGCTATCACGGTTAGTCCTGGCAGACGTGCCCACTACCCCCTCCCCCCCCCGCCCCCCGCAGCAAAAAACCCTCTCCAAGCTCTTGCGCAGGCAGGCGCTGTGACCAGGAAGAGCTGCCTCCCAGCTACAGCAGGAGTCAAAGTCACGCCCATCTCCCTAGTTAGCGTGCTGTTGATACGCAAAATAACTGTTTTTGCATATGAGTAGGAAGCTATCTTGCTATTATTGACATGCAAAATAACTCAATGGCCCCGCTCATGTGTCCCATCCCCCAGCCAGACTTGTGGGAGTGGATATCCCAAATTCCTGGACACCCCAAGTTCTGGGTCCCATTACAAATCACCCTTTCTGGGGCCCTGGGGCCTTTTAGCCTAAACCCTGTTACAGCCAGAGAAGGCTGAGGAATGCCAATCAATGTAAAAACCACATGGAGGTAAGAAGAGAACAGCAAGTGCAGAAGGCCTGAGGTAGAACCAGCCAGTGCGGCCAGAGCACAGTGCACAGGGGGGACTGGTTTGAGGGCAGGTCAGTAAGGAGCTAGATCCTTGCCCTGTGGGGCCAGTGGTCTGGGTTTCTTTCTAGTGCAATGGGAAGCCAGTAGAGGATTTTAAGAAGGACCATAAATAATTTGATTTAGAGTTTTAAAACTAGCTCTAGCTGTTCAGTAAAGAAAAACGATGGTAGTAGGCGAGAGTGGAAGCATTTAGGAAGCTATTGCATGAGTCCAGGTGGATGATGAGTAAGGTGTGGTGGCAAAGGATGGGTAGAGGTAAAGCTAAAGAGAAGTGGGTGGATTTGGGCTCATTTGGAAGGAGTTGCTAAAGGATTAGAAAGGGAGGCAGGGTGAGATGTGGATTACAGGAATAAGAAAGAAAGAAAGAAGAACCAAAGGTGACTACTTCTAGGTTTTTACCCTGAGCAACTAGGTAAGTTCCATTTATGGAGATGAAAGAGACTGGAGAACAAGTTTAGGGGAGAAATCCAGAGACACATGGTTGAAGGCAGCAATCAAATGGTTGTTTCATGAGTCTGGAGTTCTGAGGAGAGGCCAGCCTGGAGTGTCATGGGGTGGGGAAAACCACTATATATATAATATATATAGTATTTAAGCTGTGGGGTGGGATAAGAAGACCCTATGGGGGGATAATGGGGATAGAGAAGAGAGTGGGAGTCAGGACCATGTCCCAGGACTGCCAACATTTTTTAGCTCACGTGAGGTACCAGAGCCTGGAAATGAGACTTCTACAAGTGTCTGTCAAGGTGAGGGCAAATCCTAGTGGTTGTGGTGTCATGGGTCCCAAGGGAAAAATACTGGGTTCAAGAAGAACAGGGGAGTAGGCGGTTGGTTGACTGCTGCTGAAAAGACAGTGGAGGTCAGGGTGAGTTGACGGGAGCTGCTCAGTGGAGCAGAGTAGGGGAGGCCTAGAGCCAAGCCGGTCGGGGGCGGGGGCCAGTCGGGGAGAGGCTGGGGAGTGAGGAGACATGGCAGCTACTGTAGGTAACACAGCTGAGGCAGGAGATAGGAAGGAGGAAACTCCAGAGGTGCCCCAGAGCTAAGATAAAGGACAGCCATACAAGACAAAGACCCTCTAAGACCGGTTGTTCCTGCTTTCTGGAAAAGTGCTGAATCTTGGTGACTCATGAATACACCTGCACAGAAGATGCTACATGACCCCTGTTTCATTATAATAGCATTATAATAAATTAACATTGTGTGACCCCTTCTCCAGTGGCCAATCAAGAGAAATCATGGGAGACCACATGAGCAGTAGCTTTGAAATGCAACTACTTGTACATGAGCAATAAAAGCTCTCCAAAACTAGCCAGGAAGGATCCGCCCTATAAGAATAGAACCCCTCCAGCCCATAAGGTCAATCTCTGCTCAGAGTTGGCCTGCTCCCGTGTTCTGTGGAGTGTACTATCACTTAATAAATCTGCTCTCTCTCTTTCTGCTATAAACTCTGTGTGTTCGGTTCAACTCTTTGTCTGCAATCACCAAGAACCTCGTTACCTGTGCCCACCTGTGACAGTCAGGAAGCTATGCTGAGAAGGGGCAGAGGAATGAAGGAATTGCTTCAGCAGAAGAGTGGAGTCAAGTGACAGATTATTTTCTTTTTAAAATTGGAGCTTCGAGAGCATGGTATTTTACAAATGGGAAAGATCCAGACAAGAGGGGGAAATGGATGATGCTGGAAAAGGAGGCAGCAATAGCAGGAGCAAAATCCCCACAAAGACCAGTTTTCAGGGTAGATTATTTACTTGTGCAATTAAGATGATCAAGAAGCAGCCACTATTAGGCAACGGACTGAATGCAGAAGCATGGGGGGAAAAAGAGCTGTATTTTTTAAAGCCAGGTATTAAAGAGGATTGCAAAATGTAAAACAATGCCACCCCTCTCATTTTAATAAAACGCACATTTTCCCCTGGCTGGATAGGTAGCTGAGCTGGTTAGAGCATCATCCTGACACACCAATGTTGTGGGTTCAAGCCCTGACGAGGGCACATGCAGGAATCAAGTAGCGAGTGGATAGATAAGTGGAACAACAAATCCATCTCTCTCTCTTTACTCTCTTCCCTTTTTCTAAGATATAAATAAAAAATTAATTTTAAAATTAAAAAATATATACTTAGAAAAATGTGTTATGTTAATATGTAATGAGTTTATTGTTATTTTAAATAAATTAAATTTTTAAAAATTAAAAAAAAGAAGCAGCCACTATCAAAAGACACTAAAGTAAAAGAGAGAGAAGTTGTAACCTCAAAAATTAAATCAAAAGCAAGGATTGAAGCACATGATACGTAGAAGGCCTTGATGATCGAGTCTGTGCCTATCCAGCCTTGCCAAGGACAAAAGTACTGAATCCAGTTCAATCTAGAACATTGTAGGCAGCAAACAGTTTTGCTCTTTAGTAAGCTGTGGTGTTTTTCCAGTCTCCCTCAAAGCCCGGGTGAAATTTTCCTGAGGACTGTCCAACTCCATTTGCCTGAGAGACAAGCCCTAAGTACTGCTCTGGTTACTGACCCAGTCCCTGGGACAGTGATATCAGGTAAGAGGCAGGTCAGAACAGTTTCCGTTACACCAGACAAAAGTGTGGGACTGCCTGAGTCCTAGAATTACAGTGGCTTCTGCTGACAGCATGAAGAGAGGTCCCTCCTAGAGTGTGTCCCACTTGCTGTCCTTTCCCTAGCCACCCCACCCTCATATCTGCTCCCTAAGGAACTGGAGGGGCTAGCTCCGAGTATGCATTTTCCCTCTTACCTTTCCATCTCTGTTAATGCTGCTCGCCCTTCAAGACCCAACTTGTTTCTCCTCAATTCAATACACATCAATCAATCGCTCTGTGTTTGGTCCTGAGCTTCTGTATATCCTTAATATAATGTAATCCCCACAAAACACTTTAAGGTGGGCATTAATTATTGTTCCCATTATCAAATGAAGAAAGAGTGGCTCAGAGAGGCTAGGTTACTTGCTCTAAATCACACACTTTGCCAGTGGTGTAAATGGGATTAAAAATCCAGGACTGTGGCCCTTCCTACAGGAAGCTCTGCCTGCCTGCAAATGTTTCTAGGATACAGACTCGGAAGTCTGGCAAAAGTCTAAAAGTATTAGACAAAGAGGCAAATTACAGTAACACAAGATATGCCACCACTACATAAACAATGCCATTACAAAGCAAATCGAGGTAAGAGAACATACAAATTGCCATGGACTTCAAGAGGGGGCCAGGAAACGCTCCTGGGAGGAGGCGATTTGTGCAATGGGCCTTGAGGGCTGGACAGGACCAGCAGGGCTGAGGCAACGGGGAATGTGTGTGAAGACAAAGGAGCAGCCTCTCCTGACCGACCCGATCCACTCAGTGCCTCAGCCCAGCTTGGCCACCCCCCTCCCCTGCACAGCCCTCCCCAGCTCTCACATTTCCTTTATCCCTATATCCCCAGAGCAGATGTGAAACATTCACCAGCTCCAGGCACCCCTTGGCTCCACTCCAATTTCAAACCAGCTTGTGCACATCCTAGGGAAGGGGCAGAGGGAGGTGTGGGAGCGAGGCTCTCAGGGCAGCCAGTCCGTGCAGTTACTTTGAAAGCATTCTGCTCTAGGATTCAGAATCAACCAGGCTGGAGGCACAATCCTCTGTGCTTCGGTCGATGGTGACCTTACTTAGGGTGGGGGAGTCTAGTTCCAATGTATGGCAGTGATAGTTTCCTTTTCAAACAAAATTTTCTAACGTACAAAAAAGAGTCATTTTTAAAAATAACAAAGTAAATGATAATACAGGTAATGCAGGGTGGGGCAAAAGTAGGTTTATAGTTGTGAGTATGTGAAACAGTTTATTCTTGTATTATTAATTATTGTAATATTTTCCATAAGAACAACTGCAAACTATTTTTGCCCCACACAGAAGTGGCAGTCTGCAATGGTGGCCCATAATCCTGACACTTTGGGAAACGCCACTCAGTGATGAGGAACCAGGCTCTGAAGATGTTCACCTGGGTTCAAATTCAACATCCTTGATGAACATCCTTTCGAGCTGGCAGCCCCAGTGAGCTCATTCAGACGACAGGCACAGACAGGCACAGACTCCGTAGGGTTCCTGCGAGGGTCCAGTGAGATGGGGGATGGGGGAGGGGGGGCACCAACCGGGCTGACGGAAGAGGGAGCCTGGGGAGGATCCTGGCTTCAGCCGGCCAGCTCCCCGACCCAAACTCAGCAACGCCTTCCACTTCCTCTGATGGGAGTAACGTAAATATGCACAACACACAGCATTTTCTTCAGTAATCACCCCACCGCAGCAGCCGGCACCCCGCTGGCCATGACTCAGCATCCCCTTAGGCTCTAACCACTGGAGGAGCTGGGGCCTGCCGGGGGCCAGGCCAGGCCGTCACCCTGACAGAGATGAATAGACATCCCACTGCCAGTTGATTATATAAGCTTTGGAGTTGTTTTTTTTTTTAACTTCCCTGGGCAGGGTGGGGAGGCCTGGGGGGGAGCTGAAAGGGCACTTTTAGAGTAGGTAACATAAACTAGTAGATACACACAGTGAACGCTGATTGAAGAGTCCTCATCCCTCTGTATTGGCTTTACAGCGATCAAACAGTTTAAATAAAAAGAGCCCCCTGAAATTTAAAATAAAATATGAAATATAATAAAATCCCAATGCGGTGGAGAGGTAGAAGAGGGTATGGAGGGATAAATGGCAACGGAAGAAGACTTGATTGGGGTAGTGAACATGTGATGGGAGAAACTCCCAGAAACTCAGTTCTTCTCACCAATGCAATAAAGACTTAGAGGTCAACGAGTCTAGTAGCGTGCAAGCAGGGTTTATTGGTGATCCGTTCTCATGGAAGGGAACGGGCCTAGTTAAGATGGGGGCCAGGGGTTGAAAGGCATAGGTTCAGGGTGAAGCAGGGTAATGGCAGCCCAAGGCTGGCGTGGCAAACACGGGGGTGGTGAGGGGCGCAAACCCCCCGCCCCCACCCCCAGGCCTTTGTCCTGAGGACTTGAAGAGTTGGAGGGACGGGAGAGGGTGAAGAGGTTACGTACTGACTGACAGGTACAGGTGGTGCCAGCTTTCCTGGACTGGGGCGTGAATAACCAAAGCTATTAATGGGCTTCTTCCTTTAGACACTATGGGCCCTTTTCAGCCTTTCAGGCCCTGGATGAAAGCGCAGTTTCCAAGGCTTTCTGTCCCAGATAATGGAAAAGATACAGAGTTTCAAGGACTGCTGAGTCAGTGGGTGGGACCTGTGTCCCTCCCCCCTCCCCGCCTTCATTTGCTATCTGTCCTACCTCAAACTCTGTGCCCTCTGATTGCCGTCCTCCGTGTTGGGCTGTTTTGCTGGCAGAAATGGAAATCAGTGACGTCCTCGGGTGACAGGCAGCAGCCACGTTAATGGACATTTGTGCTGGGAAGGCTCTGGCTGCCTGATCTCTCCCCATCCTCCAACACCCGCTCTGGGCCTGGCAGGCTGACTTCTGTGTTTTACATCCACCTGACTGCCTTGCCCTTTGGCCTCCAACTAGACTGGTCTTTGGGGGATATGGGCAGGAGATCAGAGCTTGGGGGGAGGTATGCCCTCCACTCCTGCCCTGTAGGATGTCAGGTAATTACCTCTCCCCACACCCCGTCAGGCCCAGGAACAGTAAAGAGTAAAGGCTCCCCACGGTACTAGCTCTGGGGTGCTCCACTATCCCCTGTCGGTGTCCCTGTGGCTTACCCAGACCTCTGTACATGGTCCCTCACATTCACCTCAATCATCGAACTGAGCGTCTTACCCAGGTCCAGGCCCAGCCTGCTACCTAGAGATAGCACGCTTAATATATCCCAGGCTGTTCTCTAAATTTATATCCATTAAGTCACTCGGTCATCACAACTCTATGAGGTAGACAGCAGTATCTCCCAGTTTACAAATGAGGGAACTGAGGCACAGAGAGGTCAATTACTTGCCCAAGTTCACACCATAGTAAGTACAGCAGGACCGACATTCAAACCCAGAAAGCGGAGCTCCCAACACTGCTCTGCATTAGGATAGGTAAGGGGACAGGGAAGTGTGTGTGTCTAGTTTTGTTCCTGGGAGCACAGGTCCAGCCATATGCATAGGCTTCTGAAGTCTGGAATGCAGTTCAGAGCCAGAAAGATCCCCCAAGCCCCTCTGAGGATGTCTCACAGCTCGTGGTTCTGCTGCATCACTGCGACTCCGCCACACCCTCTCTGCCCATCCCGTCACCAGCGCCCTGCTTCTATCTGCTCTTCTCACATCCTCGCGCTCCTGCCCCGTGCCGGTAACCTGTGCCCTCCACCACTGCTACCGACCCAGCATGCCCGAGAGAGGGTCTGCTTGACGGCCAACCACCAGTCAGTCTGCCCCACCCGTCCCTCGTCCAGGAGCTACATGGTTGCCACGAGGAGAGGGGGGTCAGTGAAAAGACAGCAAGAGCCCCACCGCAGGATTGCTTCATAGCAAAGAAAACAAGAACACACAGGAGCAGAAGGTTGCACAGCTGCTCTGAGGCAGAGGTGCAGGCATTCTGGTGGGGGGCAGGGTGAAGGGTAGACATTCTCACTCCTCCCAACTGTCCCAGAGACAGTGGTTGCATCCTGGCTGTCCCCAAGAGCAAGAAACTCCAAACAGTGATTTTGGATGCAAAATCACTCCAAACCAGTTCTGCAAGGTTAGGTGAGACCAGACACATGTCTCAGGAGCATCCACAGCACACTTGGGCCTCAGGCCTGTCCCAAGGCCATCTCTGCAGACGTCCACCCCTGCTCAGCAGCTGCAGCTGGGCAGGGGGCAGGTGCACAGGGCCAGGCTACCTAGAAGAGGACAGAACCAGGCCAGCAACAATGTGAAGGCCCTCCTCTGACCCCTGGGAGAGTGGCAAGTACCCAGATTTTGACAGAGTCCTCTATGCACATTCCTTAGGCACCCTCCACTCCATCTCCCTGAACTTCCCAGTTTCCAAACACACAGTGCTCATAACTGTCTGTCTCTGCCCCAGCCCCTCCTACAGTCTGAAAGTCTTTCTCCACTTTCTTCCAGCACATGGTCTTCCACTTGAGGAAACCTTCCCAGATACCCCAAACTGGTTGATCACTTGTCCTGTCACCTGAGTCCCCCCTTCTTGGTTCATTGGAATGGCCTTTACCATGTCCCACTGCCAGTCCATAGCTCTCTGTCTCCTCCATCAAACCATGAGCTCCTCAAGAACAACGCCTGGGTCTGATGCACTCTCATATGCTAGGGCCCTACCCTAGACTAGGAACATACTAGATGGTCCCCAGGTGAGCATTAGAGAAATGCTTAGACGAAGAGCACAGGACATAATCAGAACAGGACGGTGACTGTTTTCCCCGGCAAGCAGAGCCTGAGAAGAGGCTTAGATGGCATATATATGGAAAAGTGACACCAAAAAACAGGGGGGACGTGCTGGGGAGAGGGGAAGAAGCGAGAAGGGAAAGCTATCATAAAAGTGTGTCTTCAGCTGGTCACAGCTGTGGACATCTGCAGCTCAAGGCTGCTGGGGACTCTGAGGAACTGTGTAGATGGACGTCAGAACTGCCCACCTCTCAGACAAAAGAGGGGGGTCTTCACCTTCTAGTTCCCACCCCTCCCCATTCATCAAATGTTGCCCACAGCATGCTAAGTCCCTTGCACGTCCAAAAGGCAAGCAGGAGACAAGTGTGCCCTCTGTCCCTCACTGCAGGGTCAAGGAGATGTCAGGCAGAAAGTGAGCCATTCTCCACGCAGCTGAAGCAACAGGTGACAGCCACATGTGCAAGAAGCTGGTTGCCACAGCAGTGGCTAGAGTAGTAGCAGGGCCAAGAGGAGGTGAAGCAGCCACACAGGTATAAGAAGGAGATGCTCAGGCTGGAAAAGCAAGGAGAAAGTTATATCACAGGGGGCCTTGAATATCGGCCCCAAGCATTCTGGCTTTTTGGTAAGCTACCAAGAGCCACTACACATTTTGTGCAATGCAGTACTATAAATGTCAGCACCAGGGGGTGGCTTGAGTTCATTCTAGTCCCCTCCCTCCATAAACAATCAACCCTTCCCCAAGACCTCTCCAAATAAACAGATAATCTCAGTAGAAGCCAGTGCAAGTCTTGTACTCCCACTGCCATCGATCAACAGCCACGCCTAAGCCCCTCAAAGTAGAAATACGAAGCCCCATCTGGGTGCTGCTGTCTTTATCCTCCCATGAAGAAATCCCTGTAAATATATAAAAATGTATTCATATTTTGAAATGTTTTGTTGCAAATTCCGGCCCATAGAATTTGTACGCCATGGCAGGCACGTGAATAAATTCACACATAATACACTGGACTAGAAAAATCCGGGACCAAGCGACCCCTCCCTCATCATATGGGAGAGGTCGTGTTGACCAGCTTTTTATTGCTGTTTCTTGGGCACTTTACATCTGAATGGTCTTCATTAACTATGCATGGATTATAGATTTACATTAGGTGGTAGACGCCCAAAATGACACATCAAAAGGATAGATATGCAAATGGAAAGACAATAGGCTTAGGATTGAGGAAGCCAGGCATGCATTAGCATAAATTCTTTTGATTGGGGGGGGGAGATTTTTAGCAAGAGCAAGTTTTAAATCTAAGAAATACACTATCCTGATTCTCACAGGAAATTCCGCTGTTACCCACATGGAGCCTGCTTGCCGTCCCATGTTCCACTGGAGCCTTTCTCTCTTAGACGTGAAACATTAGGGCTACATTTCCCAAAGTGAGAGGCATGAATTCCCTTTAATGTTTAGTTCTTCCTTGTCTATATCTTTAAGATCTAAAGAAAAAGGAACTTGGGAAAACTTAAGAAAGAAACCAGTCAAGAGGGACTTAACTTCTTGCAACCCATAAGGGGTCTTCAGATAATGGGGAGCAGTCAATTCCATTTCAATTTCCAAAAATGCTGAGAAACACTATAGGTGAAAGAAGGAAACAAACATACAAAACAAAAAGCACCTTCAAGGGAGGCCCCTGGAGAGGACTAGGGGCACAAGGACATGACTCCCCAGTCACAGGCAGTGGGAGCTGCCTTCGGAGCACAGACACCTGCTCTGCGGTGTCCCCTGCTCCAACCGTGTGGGACGTCATTATCTTATCTCCTGATGCTGGGGGCACATATATGTAAATATCCTCCAGGATTGTTTTCTTTGTCTTTTTGAGGTAACATAGATTTTCCTGAACAGTCCAGGTTAAAGGCAAGATGAGAGATTAAGATTTATTTTCTTGTATGAGTCATAGCCCGGAACACCAAACACAGAGTTCGCCAAATGTTTTGAGTAGTGACGACACTACTGAGACAAGGTTATGGCATTCTGGTGTGATGTTTAATTAAAGCTGTTCATCTGATCAAGGTCACTGTCACTGTCAGTGACAATGCAAATTACCCATCACCCCGAAAGTCAGCCTCTGGGAATTTATACTAAGGAGAGAATAAAGAATGTGAGGTAAGAGTTAGTTATGAGGATATTAACTGCTGCTCTTTAAAAGACCAAAAATTTAGAAACAGTATAAATTCCCAAAAGAGGAGAATTAAAGATAATATCATCATACAGTGGAATACTATATTCCACACTGCCATAAATGTAAACACCCCGTATAACATATTTTTATTATATTTATACATATAAATGGGATTACGAGTATTTTAGGTGTTCTTTTGATTGCTTTCTTCATTATGAGTGGGAACTGCTTTCGTAATACAGAAAAAATAATGAAAGAATAGTCCCACTGAGAGGATTCTTACTCCTGATACCCAACGTGATCTTAATTTACTCCTTTTACTAGCTTCAGCTCAAGGTATTTTTTCCAGCTTTACCAGGACTTGCCACACACTGCAAATTCCTGGGGACACAGTGTTGATGGTAGGGTGCAGTCCCTGGCCTTGAGGAAGTCATGTCAAGTGGGACCCACACCCCTCAACGGGAACTCACCAGCAGTCTCAGGGAAGCCTAGCAACTGACACATAGCTGAGCCTCCAGGGACCAACGCTACACTAACTCAGGCTCCCAAACAGCGCGCTTCCCAGGTGCCAGCTCCTAGGACAGGCTAAGGCAGTTGTCACAGAACTGCTTTAGAGTGCACAGCATGTGAGGGAGAGGGTGGTCCTAGGCCCTCTCTGTCGCAAGCTCTGGTGTGTAGGTAGAATCAGAGTAATGCAGCCATCCTTCCAAAAGCACCCAGTGATATAGTAATAATATTTCGCTTCTATAGAAGAATACTAAAAAACACTACTTTAAAGAAAGACGTTTCACTTTCCTCGATACTAGACATGTGATATCTTCTGCTCAAATTTTCAAGGGTGTCGATTTTACGGCAATCACAGTTGCATGTTGCCCCCTAGTGCTCATCTGTATTATCGCACCCTGTTGTAACGGGAAGGATGGCGTGGAGGTAGGTCTGTCGGAGCCTCTCAATTTCCCAGAAGGGGAAAATAGATGTATTGAATATGTGCTAGAACTTTCAAAAGTACACAAATAGTCACTTAAATTATAAAACATAATCTATGGCTCTATTTTTCTATAACAAAATAAAATTTGCTAATTTGCGTTCAGCATAATAAAAGGTAACATTTAATACGCACTTAGCATGTGCAAGGTGCACTGCGTATATTAACTCATTTAATCCTCACGGCAATCCTAAGAGGGGAGAACTATTAGTTGGTCTGTGTTTGTGCAGGGCCTCCCAATTCAAAAGAGGGGATAGACACAAAATGTCACATCAAAACACAGCAAGGGGGACGGTGATCTGCAGACAGAGGGACAGTGAAATGAGGACCACACTCAGTGTCAGGGCTCCACAGTGTTGCCACATCAGTTGTTGTGTCTGGGTGATGTGCTTTTAGGTTACCTGCAAAATTAAGCCATCTTCTTTTTTTAACTTAACACCAGGCCACGCAAGGTGTTACAATTTGTGTTCAGGGTTTTGACCTTTTCCCCAAGAACAAGAAGAAGCCATGTTGAAAGGGGTTTAAGTTTTAAAAGCTGGGTGATAGGGTTGTATTGGCACTTTTAAATGATCACTCTGGCAATTTAAAGAATGCAGTGTGCAGAATGCAATTTGAGACAGAAGGGAATGTAAGCAGACCTTTCAGGAAGCAATTTTAACTATTCCAGGCCGGAGATAAAGGTAACCTAATTCTAGGGTTGGGAGAATTTTTGAAGAAACTTGGTGAATGATTTGATTTGGGGGCTAGGAAATGGAAGATGTCAGGGATGACTCTGCAAATAGATAGTACTGCCATAGGCTTACTAATGAGAACCCCAGGGAAGGAACAAGTTGGAGATAGGGGACATCGTGACTTCATTCCTGAGAAGGTTGATTTCAGTGCCCAGAAAACACCAGGTGGAGCATGGAGTGGGCAGTGTGATAGACAAGTTTGGAACTCAGAGGAACATTCCAAGCTGGAGGTACACATGTAGAATGCCGGGGTATAGATGGAAAATACAACCTTGTGTGGAAATGCGCTTGTTTGTGGGGAAGGTATGGAAATAGAAGAGAAGGAAGCCCAGGGGTGAGGCATGAGTCACTACAATATTGGAAGGTCACAGAGAAGAGAATTGGCCGGCCAAAGAAGCTGAGGAGAGAGTAAAGGGGTAGGATGAGAATGGGGAAGTTATTCAACTCAAGAGATAAAAGAGTTCAGAGGATAGAGTGATCAACGTGATGGAAACTGCCAAGAGGCGTGCAACACGATGACCACTGGATTTAACAATCCGGAGGGGTGACATTGGTGACTTTAAGGAAGGGGCTCCAAATAGGCCTCCCAAAGACGCCACTCTGGCATGTGAGTTATTTTGAGCCGAAGGCACTCGAGACCCTGCAGGCTCACAAGAAACAGTTCCCTCTTCCTTAAAGAATTTAAGTTTGGGGCCTTTCCCACGATAAGAGTTATTACCAGAGATAACTTTTTCTGACTTATCTGTAGGGCAGGGACATTACTGAACATCTGCTCTTCTTACCGTCCTTCTGAGGAGGCTGACCTCTCTCATCCTTGGCTCAGAAAGCCACATATGCCTCACTTTAACTTTTTGTCTCTGGTCCTCTCATGCCTGGGGCTCTCTGACTCTTTCATGTACGTGCGGTTCCCATACATGTACATGCAATTACATCGGGTTATTTTTCCTTGCTAATCTGTGTCATGTTGATTTGATTATTAGACCAGCCAGAAGAACCCAGACAGGCAGAGGAAAGTTTTTCCTCCCCCACGTGTGGTTGAGGGGTAGGGGCTGAGGTCAGGCTGGAGTGAGGGGAAGTGAGGAAACTGAGACGAGGTGAGCAGGCAACTCCTTCGAGAACTGTGGAGGCAAAGGGCAAGGAAGTGGGCGGGGAGTAGCTGCAAGACGTGTGTCCAAGGGGTGGTTGAGTGTAAGGTGGCGAGGTGAGTTGTGTTTAAAGATGGATGAGAAGGACCCACGGTAATGGCAGTGACAAGAGGATGAAGACACAAGGAGCCACAAATCTGAGTGACAGAAAGCTTGGCTTCCCAGGTCAGACCACTTGAGTTCAGTTCTTCTTCCTCAGCCTGCTACCCGCCTGGCTTTGGGTGGAGTAATTGGCCTCTCTATGCCCCAGTTTCTTCCACCATAAAATGGAGAAAAATGAAACTACTGTGCAGAGGGATAAAGAAGAAAATGTTTGGAAGAGGCTGAGGCCTGGATAGAGTCATTTTAACAATGCAGGATTCCTAACCCACACTGACCACCTCCCCCCCCCAGCCCCGCCCTTACAGATTGCTCCCTTTTAATCCCTCACAGCAACTCCCAGACAATTCCTGACTCAAAGGAAACTATTTCTACTCTCAGAACTAAAGTACCAACAGAATGTAAACATGTGCTCACCAAAGGTCATAAACTAAAAAGTTCACAGCGGTATGGCTCACAACGGGCCCTACTTGGAAGCTACCCAAACACCCGTCAAGAGAAAAATCAGTCAATAAACTGGGAAATGCAGAAACAAGAATACACAATCCACAACTGCACGTGACAATAAGCCCAAAGGAGCCAGACACAAGAGAGCACATGCTGTATGATTTCATTTCTATGAAAGGCAGAAGCAGACGAAACTAATCGATACCATTAGAGATGAGGACAGGGATTCTTTCCCCTTGAAGGAGGGCAGTGGGTGGAAGGGGAGGCTGCTTGTGTGTGCAGCCCACCCGGGAACAACACGGGTTTCAACTGTGTGCATCCACTCACCTGAGAACCTTTTTCAATAAATATTATAACTGTATTTTCTCTTCCTTATGGTTTTGTTAATAATACTTTATTTTCTTTACTTTATTATAAGAGTACAGTATGTAATACATATAACATATAAAATATATGTTAATCAAGGGTTTACGTCATCAGTAAGGCTTCTGGTCAACAGTAGGCTGTTAGTAGTTAAGTTTTGGGAAGTCAGAAGTTATATGCAGATTTTTATCTGTGGGGAAGGGGAGGTCACCAACCTGTAACCCCCACTTTGTTCAAAGTTAACCGTACTTTGATTTTTTTAAAAATTCAATAAAGGACCATATTGGGAAAAATACTGCTTGATACTTCCCACAGCCATCTCTCAAAGTTCCTTTATCAGGTCAGTGAAGTGTACACACACATTCTGAAATGCAAAGCAGCAACAGGCTTTTGCATTTTTCCTACACAGGTAATAAGCCCAGGCTCTGTCAAAGTTATTTAAGAGGTACCATCTCTCAGAGGAAAGACTGTTGTTTCTTCCAAGGACTCGAGGTCTTCTATTTACTCAGGATCTTCTGGGAGAGAAGCTTTAAAAAAATAATTTTCCTGACTCATCCTGTGTGTTCAAACAGCCTCAGTCCAGGTTGTGTCACCTACTTATGGGAAAGAGCATCTAATGCCGAGCAGCAGCCCTGCCTTTCTCTACAACATGCTTGCCCAGAAAACTTCCGTGGAGTTTTCTCCATAGTGGAGCTTTCTCCATAGTGGAGTTTCGTTGAACAGGTGCTTCTCATCTGAGATGTAGTAAATCCCTGAGTGCTTCAATGTTGAGTGGCCGTCATAGTCCAAACTGACCTTCTCTTTCCTGGGACTCTTGACCTTATTTCTCTCTCCAGTCAGAATCTCTGCCTGGATTTCTGACAGAATGATTGCATGACCTCGTTCTGAACCTAATATCAAAGCATTTACCATTTGCTTTGAAACTGTACCTTCAGCTCGTTTCTGCCATGGATTCCCTGAGGTTGACACTGAGTGAGCTGCATCCTGCCTGGGACTTCACCTGAACGGTGGCCTCCTCCCTGGGCCTTGCTCTGTCCCTGCCCACCCCACATTTCTTCTTCTCTTCATACTTACACTCCTGCCTGTTTTCCCAGTTATGGCCCCTCATGTCCAGCTCAGGCCAGCTGTGACATTGCAGGGTTAAAGATCGCCCTCTCTCTTTTCTCCAGCTGCCCACTAAGTGCCCCTTGGAATTGGAAGTACAACAACCCAAGGTCAGCTAAGTTGTAGATATCAATAATGACAAATGAGGCCTGTAAATAGATTCCATCCAAATCGATCATTTAAAACAATTATTTTCAAATTGATCTGTCTTTATTTTCAATTCCAGTCTATAAATTAGCACATGGAAATTCAGGAACCTCCCTTAGTAAATTCAGTATCTTTCCTAACGTTTTTAAATGGCAAGAAAGCAACTAAATATTGTGTTCCTTTTGTCATGAAGAGCCAAGAGCTATATTCATAAAATTCTCATGAAAATATAAATAAAAATCTATAAAAATAATATACTGCACATATCTTTGTAAAGTAAACACAGTGAAATCTGCTTACCAGAGACGCTTCAAGTGAAGAGCTTTAAACAGCTTTCCAGAATACTCTACTGGAATCAGCAGGGAGAGAGGAGCTGGGTTTTAGAAATCAAAAGTAAAGTGGTTATGCTCACCTGTGTTAAGGAGTTTGTCTAGTCTCCTCAGCAACACAATGGTGAAGGATTCCAGAACTTCACAACTGGGCTCTATTTTTATTATTATTATTCACACCTCTCTTTACCCCTCTTTATCAACTCTTAGAAACAAAGCCAATCCAAGCTAGTGGGCACAGACAGAGTGTGCTCAAAGTGTGATCCCTGAACCAGTAACAGGGGCATCATGCGGGAAATTGCTAGAAACTACAATTTCAGAACCTCCTCAGACCCACAGAATGGAAAGTCTGCAGGGCGAGGCCCAGCAACATATATTTTAACAAGCCTTCTAAGTGGTGAGTACTGAGACCTGGTCTGAGGTGGAAACAGAAGGGGCCGAGAGCTGCGTGTCCATGAACCCAGGGGAGGGGCCCAGTGCCCATGAGCAAACAGTCTTCTCTGGAAAGCCCAGGGCAACAACCTCTGCAGGGAACTTAAGGACATAAGTGATTAACTGTGGAAAAAAAATGTGACTATTTTCACACCAAGTTTATGGACTTTATATTAATTATACATATTTTAGTTAACATTTAATCATTAAAACTTGTTCTGTGTTTACTTAACGAAATTTGCCAGCTATATCCGTGTAGTTTGTACACTTTCCTATGTGTATTTAGAATGAAGAGATTGCATTTTTTTATTTATTTTTTAAGATTTATTTATTTATTTCATTTTAGACAGAAGGGAATGGAGGGAAAAAGAGAGGGAGAGAAATATCAATGTGTGGTTGCCTGTCACATGGCCCCCACTGGGGACCTGGCCTGCAACCCAGGCATGTGCCCTGACTGGGAATCCCTTTGGTTCACAGCCGCGCTCAATCCACTGAGCTACACCAGCCAGGGAGATTGCATTTTTAAAAATTGCCCCCAAGTTGATAACAACAGTGCCAAGAACATGGAGTTTTCATGGTGTTGTGAAGGTAGCCTTGTCCTGGGAACTAGGTGACTTGAGTTCTAGTCCCCACACTGCCACTAACTAGTTCTGGGCTGGGATAAACCAACAAGCATCTCTGAGCCAGTGCTTCAACTGTGAAGTGATGGGTCATATTAAATTTTATGGAACACCTATTTACTTATGCATGGCCCATCTACTTTACGAGGCCCTCAGGGCACACTGGAGGACAAGATAGGTACCTTTCCTGCCCTGACAGGACTTTACAACCAGTAAGTTCACACAGACAAATAACAAGCAAAAACTGCCTGTGACCTGTGCTATCTCTGAAAAGAGGAGTGTAAGGGCCATGGGAGTGCTGGGGCACCTCTCGGAAATCAAGAAGGATGAATGGTGTCAGCCAGGGGAGGCACAGGGGAAGAGCACACAGGTCGTCAGGACAGCATGCCACGAGTCCCAACTGGAGTGATGGCAGGCGGGTTCAAGGAATGCAAAGACTTTTACTTGGACCTGAACACAGGAGTGGGGAAGCGTCTCACCAGACAAACCTGGAGAAGTATGGGCCAGCAACTCGTTAAATCAGCTTACACCTGAACTCTGGCTGACCCATTCACCAATAGAAACCATTGATGGTAAACATCATCAGGCTCCTGAAACACACTCCAAGGGCGGGCCCTATACTGACAGGCCAATTACCTACTCTCCTCAGTAAAAACCCCTGCTGGGAAATAAAGCAAGACTTTTTAACCCCATGGCAAGCTGCTTTTGCATGCCCAAGGCCTGGTGCATTATCAATACTTACTTGAGTCAAAAGATGAAATAAAATCCAGAAAATAGAGTAAAGAGGAAGCTAGTGCCAACTCCCCATCTCATAGGTGTTGTACTGTACACTTTCCCCATACCTAACATTCACATGGGGTCAGCTATCATTTTTTAAGTTGCTTATTTGCTAAAAACTGCTGGAACACTAGAGAGTTAACAAGCACAGGAGAGTCCAATTCAGACAGATAACAGTTCACAATCAAGCTGCCACTTCCTTCGCAGCCTGTAAAAACACTTGGGCTGTGGCTCAGCGGTGGGAGTGTGATTAGGTAACTGAAAGGCTGCGGGTTTGATTCCCGGTCCGGGCACATACCTAAGCTGCAGGTTCATCCCCGGTCCAGATGCGTGCAATCCCTGGCCCCAGTGCAGATGCCAAGTCTGAGTGTACATGGGGGCAACTGACCGATGCTTCTCTCTCACATCAACGTTTCTCTCTCTTTCCCTCTCTCCCTTCCTCTCTCTCTCCAAAAGAGCAAATGGAAATGTCCTCAGGCAACGATAAAAATAAATAATAAAAGAATAAAAACACTTGGGTATTTGTATCTATACCTATTAAATCTCTCTTAATCTTCTCAACTTATTTTTTTGGATCACTGACAAGATTTGAAAGAAGATGTACATGGCTCTCTCCATTCACAAACTTTTATTACATTCTAATTGCAAGATAATAATGGACAGTTAATGGTATAAATAATGTAATATTTATAATGTGCCAGGAGGAGTTCTAAGCCATTATGTATATTAACTCATTGAACCCTCATGACCATCCTAGAAAGCAGGTACAAAGAATATTCGTTCTTTGTACCACTTCAAAGAAGTGACTGTTAGGCCACTTCATAGGCTTGTCAGGAGGAGTATTTTCCCATAGTACAAATGTGGAGAATGAGGCACAGAGAAGCTGGGTATCTTAGGTAGGTCACACAGCTGTTCAGTTTTGAAGCCAGGCTTTAAACCCGTGTGGTCTTTCTCCTCCTTGAATCCAAGCCCTTAACAATTTTACTCTTGTCCTTGTCAATAATATCACCTGCTAAGTATTCTGATTAAGCAACAAAGAGTACTCTGGGAAGACTATAACTAAGTTTGAGGAGAGGGGTCAGGGAAAATCACAAGGCAGAGGGCAGACTTGAGCGGAACAGGTTGTGTCCACCAGGAAAATGCCCTGTTCATCTCCTGCTGCTGGGGCTGGGGGTAGGGTGTGGGGAAAGCAAAACTGACTAATAGCTCCAGCTGCAGCTCTCTGAATCCTCCACCATGTGCACTGACCATGTGGCCACATTTCCCAACGTAACTCCCAGCCAGTGACTTAGCACAGCAGGGAGACCAGGACAGGTGCATTCCTGCAAGACTCACTCCCCTGACAGGCAACTTCGGCTCAGGGTCTCCCTTGACAGCGTCCCCAAACTTACACAGAACTGTACTGCTTGCTTACACTCTTGCCACTAGACTTCCTTCCTGTCTTCCGTCTTTCCTTCTTCCTTTCCTTCCCCTCCCTTCTTCTTTTCCTCCTTCCCTACCTTCCATCATTCATTCATTCATTCCTTCCATCCTTCCTCCTCCCTCTCCTCCACAGACCTCATACCTGCAATACAATTTCAAGAGTACAACTACAGGTGTTTCCCCCATCTTGGCATTTACTTTTTGGAGAACCCAAGCTAATGAAGATCTTAAAGGATGGACAGACTTCTGCCCAGTCATTGAAAACATTCTTACAAACATCAATAACTCAGTCACCAAGGTTCAGTAGTCTTTTCTTGGGCCTTGGCCACCACTCCTGTTTCAATGTTTCACTTGAAAACTTGGCTCCTTTGATTTCCTCAAAGTGGGTGTTATGGATGGTATCCCTCACAAATCCAAATGTAGAAGCCCTAACCCCAAGGGTGGTTGTATTCAGAGATGGGGCCTCTAAGGAAGTAATTAAGGTGAAATGAGGTTATAAGGGTGGGGCCCTAATCAGAAAGGATTAGTGTATTTATAGAAGAGACCCTAGAGAGTAAGTACTCCCATTTTCTCTCCCACCCTACCTCTCTCCCTCTCCTCCCTTCTCCCCACTCTCCTTCTCCCTCTTCTCTCCCTCCCACCCCACACTATGCGCACACAGAAAAAAGAAAAAAGCCAGTTGAGGACACAATGAGAAGGTAGCCATCTGCAAGCCAGGAAGAGGGGCTCACTAGAAACTAAATACACCGGCACCTTGATCATGGACTTCCAGCCTCCACAACAGTGAGAAAATAAACTTCTGTTGTTTACCCCACCTAGTCTGTGGTATTTTGTTAAAGCAACTGTAGCTGACTAATACAGTGGGTTAGCCGGGTCCTTCACCTGCCCCCACTCGTTCGTCAGTTCTCCTGTCTTCCATGGTCAGAAGTCTGAAATGAGTCTGTGGGGCTAAAGTCAACATGTTGGCAGGGCTGGTGCCTTCTGGATGCTCTGTGGGAGAATTTGAAAAGAATGAAAGAGTGATGTAGTGTTATAGAGGCTGGGGGAGGGGTGTTCCCTATGAGGAGGTGACATGTGATTTAAGACCTGAATGAGGGAACCAGTCATGCAAAGAGCTAAGGAAACAGCCAGAGCAAGAGCCCCAAGGTAGAACTGAGCTTAGTGTGTCGGTTTTCTGTTGCTACTGGAATAAGTTACCACAAAGTTAGTTCCTTAAAACACCAGAAATTTATTATCTTACAGATAGAATAATTCATTTCCTTCTTTAGTGAATTAATTTAATTACCTCTAGAATATGAAGGGATGGGTCTTGTTCTTATTCCCTTATTCTCAGCTATATCCTCAGATTATAAGGCCACGAGGACTTCCGGTCAAGATGGAGGCATAGGTAGACACACTGTGCCTCCTTGCACAACCAAAAGAGGAAAAACAATTTAAAAAAAAAACAAAAAAAGCCAGATCTGACAGAAAACTGAACTGAGTGGAAGTCTGACAACCAAGGAGTTAAAGAAGACATGTTCATCCAGACCAGTAAGCGAGGCAGAGCCTGGTGGAGAACACTCGGCAAGACATGCTTTGTGGAGCGGTACTGGCAATGCTCCAGCTGCCCGGAGAGGCCCGTGGTGGGTGCGCCTGGCCAAAATGCGGCAGGTGCACTCGGCAAAACCGGGGCTGAGACTGGTGGACTGGATGGTCCCTCGTTCTCGCGCAGATAAACCGGGAGGAAAAGCTGGGGAGCGGAACAGACTGTGAGGCCCAGCAACGCAGGGAAATAAAGCCTCAAATCACCAATTGAATACACCTGTGGGGGTTGAGGTGGCAGCGGGAGGAACTCCCCACCTCACAGGAGAGTTCGTCGGGAAGACCCACAGGGACTGGAACTGTGCAGGCCCATCCACTCACCCTGGAGCCAGCAAAGAAAGGCCCAACTTGCTTGTAGGTAGCTGGGGAAGTGCAGAGAACAGAGCAAGTGCCATTGTTCTCTCAGGCCCTGCCCCCACAGACAGCGTCACAAGGCTCCACCCCTTAAAGTAACAGACACACTGAGAAAAAAAAATGGCCCAAATGAAAGCTCCAGAAAAAATACAACTAAGTGACGAAGAGATAGCCAACTTATTAGATGCACAGTTCAAAGCACTGGTAATCAGGATGCTCACAGGATTTGAAGAAAAATTGTCACAATTACTTGAACAAATGAAGGATAATATAAAGGACATGAGGGGAAATCTGCAGGAAACCAATAGGGATGAGAAGGAAACTGGGACTCAAATCAACGGAGTGAACCAGCAGAAATAAAAAAACATCCAACCAGAAAAGAATGAAGAAACAAGAATTCCAAAAACTGAGGAGAGGCTTAGGAACCTCCAGAACATCTTTAAACGTCCCAACATCCGAATCATAGGGGTGCCAGAAGGAGAAGAGGAAGACCAAGGGATTGAAAACTTATTTGAACAAATAATGAAGGAGAACTTCCCCAAGCTGGTGAAGGAAATAGATTTTCAGGAAGTCCAGGAATCTCAGAGAGTCCCAAAGAAGTTGGACCCAAAGAGGAACACACCAAGGCACATCATAATTACATTACCCAAGATTAAAAATAAGGAGAGAATCTTAAAAGCAGCAAGAGAAAAGGAGACAGTTACCTACAAAAGAATTCCCATAAGACTGTCAGCTGATTTCTCAAAAGAGACCTTGCAGGCAAGAAGGGGCTAGAAAGAAGTATTCCAAGTCATGAAAGGCAAGGACCTACATCCAAGAATACTCTATCCAGCAAAGCTATCATTTAGAATGGAAGGGCAGATAAAGTGCTTCTCAGATAAGGTCAAGTTCAAGGAGTTCATCACCCAGCCTTTATTGTATGAAATGTTAAAGGGATTTATATAAGGCATGGAGGGGAGTGGGAGGGGGAGAGAGGGGGAAAAGGTGCAGAGAATAAGTAGCATAAATGGTAGGTAGACAACAGACAGGGGAAGGTTAAGAACAGTATAGGAAATGTAGAAGACAAAGAACTTATGTGTATGACCTATGGACAAAAACTAAAGGGCGGGGAATGGGGGTGGGGGTGGAGGGGAAGAAAGGGGGGGAATGGGACAACTGTAATAGCATAATCAATAAAATATATTTTTTAAAAAAGAAAGAATATAAAGCCATGAGATCAATTTTTTTTCACATCAGTAACAATTTTTTAATGTAGGAAACTTCCAAAAAATCATCTAGGAGTAAGATTGCATTTAAGTTTGGTTAGATAAATTATATTATTTAAGGGTTCCCAATAAAGTGTAACCCATTCAGTACAACTAATTCTACAACTAAAGTCTTTCAGAAGATCACATCTCTTTTTCTTTTTAATTTTATTTTTTTAATTTTCCATTACAGTTCACAATATATTAGTTTCAGGTATATAGCACAGTGGTTAGACATAACTTACAAAGTGATTCCCCTGATAAGTCTAATCACCTGGTACTTACATAGTTGTTACAATATTATTGAATACATTCCCTATGCTGTACTTTACATCCCCATTACTATTTTGTAACTGCCAATTTGTACTTCTTAGTCCATTCTTCACCAAGCTCCCTAACACCCCTCCCATCTTGTAACCATGAGTTTTTTCTCTATACCTATGAATTTGTTTCTGCTTTGTCTATTTATTTTGTTTCTTAGATCCCAAAGATAAGTGAAATCATATGGTATTTATCTTTTTCTGTCTGACTTATTTCATTTTGCATAATGCCTTCAATGTCCATCCATGTTGTAGCAAAAGATTTTATTCTCTTTTTATGGCTGAGTAATATTTCATTTTATATATATATATATCACTTCTTCTTTACCCAATTGTCTATCAATGAACACTTAGACTGCTTCCATATCTTGGCTACTGTATATGAAATGTCTTTTGTCTCTTTCCATAGTCTTTGTTTTAAAGTATATTTTGCCTGATATAGGTACTGCTACCCCAGCTTTTTTCTTTTCATCTCCTTTGCATGAAGTATCTTTATCCATACCATTATTTTCTGCCTATGAGACTTTTGATCTGAAGTGAGTATCTTGTGTGCAGCATAAGTGTGGGTTTTGTTTTCTTCTTCTTTCAGCCACCCTATGTCTTTTGATTGGACATTTAATTCATCTACATTTAAAGTCATTATCGATAGGTATGTAGTTATTGCCATTTTGTTATACATTTTATTTATTTTCTTCTTCTTAAAGATGTCCCTTTAACATTTCTTATAATACTGGTTTGGTGATGATGAACTTCTTTAGCTGTTTCTTGTCTGGGAAGCCCTTTATATGCCCTTTGATTCTAAATGATAGCCTTGCTGGGTAGAGCAATCTTGGTTTTCATCACTTTGAATATTTCTTGCCAATCCCTTCTGTCCTGCAAAGTTTCTGTTGAGAAATCAGCTGACAGTCTTATGGGGGCTCCCTTGTGTGTAACTAACTGATTTTTCTCTTGTTACTTTGAAGATTTGCTCTTTGTCTTTAACCTTTGGCATTTTAATTATGATGTATCTTGGTGTGAGCTTCTTTGGATTCATCTTGTTTCAGACTCTATGCACTTCCTAGATTTGCATGTCTATATCCTTTGCCATAGTTTTAAGTCATTATTTCTTCAAATAGGATTTCAATCCCTTGCTCTCTCTCTCTCTGCCTCTTCTGATATCCC